>JAABLK010000064.1:0-70408 GCA_012295415.1 Phytophthora chlamydospora | reverse complement strand
ACTTGATAAGGAGCTGCCGCCCAGCAGAGCAAAGCGCGCCAACGAAAGGCATCTCGCTGCAGGTCTCCCGCGCTTTTCCAGCTGAGCGCTGCCAGCCGATGTTGGGCCAACATTGTTGGCCCTGATTACCATCGATCGAACATTGGCGCCCGCTCGTGGCCAATCAGAAGGCGCAATAGATTTTGATTTGGCGAATGAGGGCGCAGTATTTTTTAATCCGATTGGAGAGGGGAGGTTTTGGCGCCAACTCGATTTGGTGGAGAACTCGAAGGCGCGCCATTTTCAGTTTGAAACGGCAACTTGGGGCGCGTAACAGGTGATGGGTGCAAGAGCCGAAGACGAGGGCACGTGGGACGTATCAATTGCCCACATGCGCTAAAGTTGCATAAGAACAACCCACTATTCACGTGGGACAAAATTGGGTAGGGCAAGTGAGACAAAGAGCGCAGAGCTAGGTCCTATCAAGAAAAACACTTCTTCGAAGTACTAGCATACAGACCCTAGCTGATACTATCACGGGGCTGTTTTCCGTTCTGGACAAACTACTCCTCGTCCGAAGATGAGCCGAAGAGCTCGTTCTTCTCAGCTTCACGGCTCTCCACCTCTTGCGTCGAGGGCTCATCAGCAGGCTTATCATCTTCCTTGTCTGCGGTACTTGGCTTGGACTCTTCCTCGTCCTCACTCGAGTCCGAGCCAAAGAGACCCGTGGCGTCGTTCTTCTCGTCTTCCGAGCCAGAGTCCACACGCGCGCGCTTGTTGCGCTTCTCCACCAGCTTCTTCATGGTCGCGTTGCGGTTCTTCATGTCCTCGATCGACATGCTGTTGTCGCCGTCCTCATCCAGCTCGTCCTCGCCGTCATCAATGAAGCCGCCATCTCCTTCTTCCGTTTTCTTGCGCTTCTTGCCTCCTTTCTTCTTGACCACCTTCTTCTCTTCCTCCTCCCGCTCGCGCACACTCCAGCCTTCGTGAAGTCTCTTCAGACGCTCGTCCTGCTTGAGTCGGATGCCTTCGTGGCGCTTGCGCAGGTCATCCTCCTTCACGCGTGTCTCCTCCTGCTCGCGCGCCACGCGCTCCTCGTACTCGCGCAGCAGCTTCCGCTGGGCTTCAATCTCGAGACGACGCTTGTCCTCCTTCTGTCGCTCGAACTCCAAGTGGTAGCTAGCCTTGGTCAACGTGTCACCGCAGAACTTCTCGTGGTCCGACACCTTCTCCTTATCGAAGGGCAGGTTGTTGTGGTGTTTCTTCTTCTCGCCCGAGCTGGCTTTGCTGGCAGCCTCGGCTTGCTGAAGCAGGAACCGGAAAATGCGCTGTGCGCGCTTCAAGTCGAGGATAGCACGCTGCACATCGGACATCGTACGATGCTGAGGAACAGCATTGCCACTGGACTTGGTGGTCGTTTCCTGTCCCAGCGTCGTCACCGCATAGTCTTCTTGAGCGAGGCCCGTGTTGTACCAGAGACGCAGGTCGTTCGGGTACATGTGCAGTCCGCGAGACAGCGTCGAAATGCAGCTCGGGAAGTCCTTGGACTCGTAGTAGGCCTTCGCAAGGTACAGCAACACCTCAAGGTCCTGTCCCTGGTAGCACTTGGTAAGGCACACTGTGTAGAGTTGGATAGCCTCCTGGTAGCGCTCTTCGGCCACGAAAATGTGGGCGAGATTGATCCAAGCATCCGGCATGTCTGGACTGGCCTCACGCACCTGCGAAAAGATCTGCTTGGCCAGCTCGAAGTTGCCTTTTTCAGCAATCATGATGCCCAGTCCGTTGGCTGCGTAGATGTTGTGTGGGTGCGATGCGAGCGTCTTCTTGTAGTACACTTCGCTCAACGACATGTTCTTGGTGTAGCGGTTCTTCTCGCCAAGGTTGCTCATGAAGATGTTGCCCATTGACAAGAAGGCGTACGGGTCGTTCTTCAGGCCGGGCATTCCCATCACCTTTTCGTACTTCTTCTGCGCAAATACCCATTCGCGCTTCTTGAGGTGAATGTTGCCCTGCAGCAGGCAGGCCTCGGCACATGTCGGGTCGACTTCCAGCACCTTGTCAAACACCTTGATTGCCTCGGTCTCCTGGCCACGATCGCGAAGCATGCAGCCCAGGCGCAGCAAACAGTCGGTGTAACGGGGGAAAACTTCGAGGATCGCATCGTAGATCTTCTTGGCGCGGTCACGGTTTCCCGTTTCTTCGTACACCCGGGCCATATTGTACAGAATCGTGACATTGGCCTCCGATGGGTTGGGTACCGAGGCTTCCTCGACCAGAGCGTCAGCCTCCTCCGACTTGCTTTCTTCGTCCGCAGTGCTGTCGTCGCCCAGTTGCTTGAGCGCCTTCTTGAAGCAGTTGATAGCGTCAGCCGTCTTACCCACGCGCTGCTGCAGCACACCCAAGTTGACGTACACTTCCATGGGCACACGCTCCGAGGCGTTGTTCATGACCTTTTCCGCTGCCATGTATGAAGAGATCGCAATAATTTGATCTTTTCGTACTGGGGACGCGTGGAGCAGCTCAGCCGTTCCGATCATGGCCTCCACGTTGCCCGGTTCCAGCTCTACAACACGGCGAAGCAGCACGACAGCTTCGTCCTTTTTGCCAAGCTTGCCGTAGACATCACCGAGAAGCGATAGGATCTCGACGTTCTCCGGGTACGCCTTGTTAGCCTTCTCCAAGTACGACGCCGCTTTCGTGAACTCCTTTCGCTCGTAGTACATCTGTGCCAGTCCAAACCACGGAAGCACAAACTTCGGCCACAGTCGCCCAGCATTGAAGTAGTAGCTGTAAGCGTCCTTGTACTTGCCCTGGGCGTGGCAGCCGCGACCCATCAGGTAGCAGCTCTCGGAGCGGATTTCGGGGATCTTCGTGCTGTGGAACGCGTTGCCTGCAAGAGTGAACATCTTGTCGTAGTCCTTTCGGGCGATGTTCGTCGCAGTCGCAGACTCGTCACGGTACGGGCCGTCCAGCTTTAATCCCGACGACGACACGGCATCTTCATCGCGGCTGATGTAGGCAACGTACTTGTCACCGATGCAGATAATCTGCCCCGGGGAGACCTCACTGGAAATGTCCTTGGATGTCGCCACCACAGCCGACCCACGCACCACGCTCACAGTGCAAGGCAAAGGGATCCACTGCGAGAAATAGTGGTTGGCCAGGTGGTTCAGCACGGTCGGGTTCGTCTTGTCGATCGCGTGCGCGTGGTGGATCATCATCATGAAGCGCGAGCTTTCGTCGCGGATACTAACCGCGCGCTCCTCGCGGCTCTGGCTCGCGAGCTGCCACAGCGCGCTGGCGATCACTGCGTCCACGTTGGTCTCGTCCAGCGACGCCGTGTAGCGCATGACTGCGCGCGCCTTCTCCACGGCCCCCAAGTGGTAGCAGCAGTAGGCGAAGCACATGCGCATGTTGGCCGCCTGCGGGCTGCGCGGGTGCAACTTGATGGCCTCCAGATAGAGCTTCTTGGCGTCCTTGTACTGCTTTTTGCGGTACAGCAGCAGTGCCTTGCCCAGGATGGCCGGCAGGTTGGTCTTGTTGGAGATGAGCACGCTCTTGATGAAGCGGTCGGCGCGGTCGTCCTCGTTCTTGGCCATGAACATGAGCGCCTTGCCCACGAGCGTCATGGGGTGCTGGTGGTCCAGGCGGTCCGCGCGCTGGAAGAAACCCACGGCCCGCTGGGAAATGGCCTCCCGTTTCTTCTCGTCCTCCTCGTTCCACATGGCGTTGACGGCGTGGCTCGCCAGCGCGATGAAGAACTTGATGCGGCACATGCGCGACGCGTTGTCCTTGTAGATCTCCTCGATGCCTGGCTCCGACGCCACGGCCAGGATCTCCTGGAACTGCGCCACATGGCCCTGGTTGTAGTACTCCACCTGCATAACCATATAGCACAATGTCAAAAGTTGATCGCATTAACTTCTGGAAGGGAAGACTGGAGGCAGGACACGTACGGCGAACTGCAGCCAGACGTCGAGCGGCGCCACCTCGGCGCGCAGGATGTCGATGATGTCGTTAGCATCGTCCGGGAGCTCGTCCACGAACACCTCCACGGCCTGGTCCGAGTTCTTGACGGGGATCAGCAGCGCGCGCTGGTTACCCAGCTCCTCGTCGACGTCCGCCATCGAGCCGAAAGTACAGTCGATCGCCCCCCTTTTTTTCGGGGGCCGATGACCGACGACCGAAAAGGTGCGGCTGGAATATGGACCAATCAGTGACAAAGCATCGGACATCGGACGTCGGACGATCCCTCTCTTCAAGCGCATCAAGGCCTCGGACAAGAAGATCAGAGGAAGGAAGACCATGCTGGTGCGGTTGCGAGGGTGGGGCGACATGGACGTCCTCGCGTTGCTGGCGATGCTGCGCAAGCACCTGCTGCTGTACGTCTACGCGACGGACCGCGAGTTCGCGGAGGCGGTGCGCGCTGAGTTGCCAGGTGCGTCCCACAAGTCGAAGATTTAGCGGAGACTGTGACTCTGCTGGCAGTACCGTCAGTGCCTTGGGGTGAGAGTCGGGAAACTGACGATGCGGCGGCGGCCGCCTTGCTGCTCTGTAGATAAGACGACGCACGAGATCCTGGAGATGGTACGGGCGCTCATGCTGCAGTTCGGGCTGGGACTGAGCACCAAGAACTTCCGCACAGACGGTAAGCTCGATGGAAGGAAGGAGAGCTGCATATTGAGTGCTGTATTGACGATTTGGATGGCGACCTGTGGGGACAGTGATCGTGACGAACGGGCAAGAGGTGTACGTCTACGAGCACATCTACGAGTCGATCAGTCAACTGTCGGAGAACAAGGCAGGCGGCGTGTGGCTGCCCGACGAGCTCAGGCGCTTCCTCCAGAAGGCCAAGCAGTACTGCGAGCTCTTTGCAAGCAACCAGGACGTGTATTTCAAGCGGGTTCAGGTGTGGGGTGAGTACCTTTGACCTTCAAATTGGAGAAGATTGGCAGTGAAGAAGGGACTTACGCGCTGCTGGATGTACAGGCAAGTCGGTCGCGGAGACGAAAAGCAAGTTCTACGCGCTCCGTGAGATCTTCGTAAGGGAGAGGCGTCGCTCTCGCAGTAAGTGAGCTGCTGCGTGCTGTCTGCTCTTCTTAAAGGGCTTGAGTGGCCGACTTGAACTAATGTGTGCTGCTTTACATCTGCGCAGAGCGATCAGCAGTAAATGCAAAGCGCCTTGAGCTTCTAGAATATATCTTCGCCAACGTTCCTCCAGCCCGTCGAGACGAAAAGGTGGAAGTACCGAGCAGTGGCAAGGCTCCAAAGCTGTGGTCAGCGGAACAGATGACGGCGCTCGTTGACTTTCTCGTTCGGATCACAACTGAAATTCAAAGGACCGGGAGCTCGGACCTTGTAAGCCAAGCCGCCGAAGCGTTGCGTAAGTAACTTGCTGCAGTGCTATCGCGTCTTCTGTCGCTAACATATTGTGCTACGTCCGTGTCCTCGTCAGATCGAACTGATGGATCGTTGGTGAACAAGCTAGCTGCCATGAGAGAGAAATTCCTGAGAAAGTCAACGCCAGCAAGTACGTTTGCGCAGTTACTGATGATGTTTCGTGATGTTATCTGACTTAATTGTGCTTTCACCATCGAATTATCAGCTTTGCCGGACACGGTGTATGATCCAAGCTCAGAAGCGTACAAGATCTTTTGCGCAGGTATGTACTGCTCGGAGCTTTTTATCGTTCTCAAACTTCCTGGTTACTAACTTTCTGCGTTGGAGATAGATTGGAGTGACAACAACGACCCCTACGCGTTGGGATATTTAGCGCTCAAGTCGCGAAGTAAGTTAAGTTGGTGGTGTTGACTGCATGGGATTCTGCTGACTGTTATTTCCTCATCATGCGGGAACAGGCCTCAGGCTTACGGCTGAGCGCAGTAAGAGACGACGGAGCAAAAACATTTGGGTGTCTCGACCGAAGCTTCGGTCAGCTACGATTGCTGCTCGTGGAGCGTCGACCCCAAGTGCAAACCAAACGGATATGCGTGCGAAGAATGCTGCCACCGTTTCTTCGGCCAAACTTGTCGAAAGCGTTCAGAAGTCGACGCATGCACGTCACTCGAGGGGCTCCCACAATGGTGGGGGCGCTGTGTCGCGACCACCAGTCAGAAAAGTGCCTGCAGGCGATTATTCAGCGTTTGTACGGGACATCGCGGAGCAATGCCAGTGGACCGAGAAGGTGGTGCACAACGTGCTGCGCTGCATGCAGCATTCTATCGATTTGTACCGTTCGAACAAACTGGTTGAGTTCTTCGATAGGATCGCAAGTCTAACGCCAGGTACGAAGGGATTGGGACGGAGTCTCCAACCAATTGCACGCGGAACTAACGTTGATTGCAGGTCTCACATTTCAAGACATTTTCGTCGAGGGCCACCACATTCTCATCCAGTTTGAGCAGCGTACGCAAACCTGCGCGCGAGGGGTGTTTGGTGGATGTGCAACTGAACTCACTGTGTTGTACTGTCTGCAATCGTTGGTAAATAGGATTCGGCACGCTGGACGGCTTTGAGAATGTCGTTTTGACAACATCCAACATCAACTTGCCCATGGCAAGCTCCGAACAAGAGACGAAAGAGCAAGACCGCGTGGCCGACAATGCTGTGGACGTTATTGGTGCTACGTCTGCTGATGTGCAAGGCCGTGTGACTGCGAATGCTGTCGACACTCATCACAGTCCTGAAGTTGTAAATCCTGATGGCGGTGAACGGGAGCATGACGAATCGCCAATTGTTGGTCCCCAACCTGAGACGCGCGATGAAGACGCTGTGCTGGACGCGTGTGAACGTGATCAACCTCCTGTTCCCGGCTCACCAGCTCAGACTATTGAGGTTGACACTGAAGATGCTGTAGATATGGGTGAAAGTGAACATGAGCAATCACCTGCCGTTGAATCCCCGGTTCCCACACCCCAGACTGGCGATGAGGATGCTACCGATGAGCACATCTCGAATACGGCTGGGAAGCAGGCGCATCGGATCGCGCCCATCGGATCTCCGGGCCAAACACCGCAAACAAGCAACGAGGATGCGGTCGACGAGCATAATTCAAGCACTGCTGAAAAGCAATCGAGCCCAGGTATGTTGGATTTCCAGTTCTTTTTCTCTATTTGCTTTACTCCCTCTAACTTGCTTGTGTCATTACTCAAGAGGATACGTGGGACGCTGATGACGATATGGACGATGACGCCCTTGATACTCAATCTGTTGCCTCGTCGGACAATGCTTGTGCGTTTTGTAGGAGCAATAGATTGGTCACTTTGAGAGTGGTGTATAACTTACCGTGTGCATGTTGCTGCTCTTGATGCAGGGTCGAGCTACAGCAACGCTTGTGATGCAAAAGACAGTCAACATTCCAAGAGCAACTCGCCCCCGAGCAGTCCGTATCCGCAGTTTAACGACTCGAAGAAGCCATTCAAGCGTGGCAAAGACGAGCAATACGGAAAGAATTATGCTACTGCCAAGAAGCGCCGCCTGGACGAGAAGCCAAGTGAAATGAAAGATGACGAAGACGACGAAGACGGAGAAGATGAAGGCTATGATGAGGGGGATGAGAGTGAAGATGCTGACGAAGAGCCACTAGTCGACAATGAGGCCATCAGCTCGGAGGAAGAGCTTGAGGAAACGCCTCACCCGCTTCAGAGCATTCTTACTTCGTTGGACTCGCACATTGCTGAACTGCAAGAAAAGCAACGGAAGCTCATTGAGCAAAAGGAAGATCGGGAGTGGAGCCAACGCCATTACGCCAACCATGAATTGAGTATGCACGCGTATGCCTCCGAGAGGTAGGGGTGAACACGCTGGGGAGAAAGATCAGAAATCCTCTCCTGAATCTCTGGTATGTGTTGGGCGTCACAGTTGTCCGGGTTTCGAGTTCCAGTTTTGTCGTCATAGTTTTTTTGATGCGTTGGGGGAAAACTCTTTCGTTTTTGCTGCCATTTCCTAAACGCTAAGCTACATTGAGTTTCAGTACATGTGTTCTATTTGCCTTACACTTCATCGTCGTAGACTTGGTGCTGGATAGCCCACTCGTTGCTCTTGAGGTGGCTGACTGAGCGTCGAATGGACTCGATCAGCGTCGTGCTGTCACCTGCACAGTCGTCACCTCCAATGAAGTTGTTGTTGAGCAGGCAGAACTCCTTGATTGGCTTGCTGGTGGCACCAAGGGGGCCCAGCTGGTTGTGTCGGTTGTCGGAGCTATCGGTTCGTCGCCGCTTTCGATCTGATAGCGTCGCATCTTCTTGTCCGCCGGTATTATCTCTGCCAGAGTTGCCAGAATGAACAGCATTACCATTGCCTGGGCTTTCCAAAATGTCGGCTATCATCGCAAGTCCACTCAGAGTGAGAAGATTTCCACTCAAATCGACCAGCGTAAACGGCTTTGCTTGTGCACGCTTCACGAGTGCTCGAAGAATTGCGGCGGCTCCGTCATTTCGCAACCGGTTCGCCCCCATCGACAGAGAGGTGAGTGTCGTATTACTCTCTAATGCCGTCAAGAGCCGAGCAGACACACCGGCTAGTCCAAGCCCAACACCATTCGCTTGTAGATGCGTAACAGAATCGTTAGTGAACAGGAAATCCGCAAGAACGTCGCCAAACCCAACGTCGAGAAAGTTTTGCGCGATGTTCAAGTGCTTGAGAGTCTTGTTATGACCCAGCGCAAGCAACAAGTTCGTCGCACCTTCGAGGCCAAAATTGCACCCACGTACATCTAGATGGGTCAGCACCGCGGCCGGCCCAGCATTTGCAGAGGCCAACATTGGAGTCAGCGCGTGAATCCCAGGATCGCCGATCTGCACGTTGTTGGTCAACTCGAGGCGTTCAAGATTCAGCACGCCATCCATCGTGGCGCTGCAGATCGCCCTCAGCGTTACAGGCGACACGTCATTGTCGCTGAGGCGGAGGTGCCGCAACGACAGAGGCTTCCGCATCTTTGAGAGTCCCAGAAACGCGTCATCTTCTAGCTCGTTGTACTCCAAGAAGAGTCGCTGCAGCTTTGGGGCACGGAATGCTGCATCGATGAGCAGCTTCGTGTCGAAATCCGTGATCGTGTTGCTCAATCTGAGCTGATTCAGCCGTGGCATCTCGGTCACTAGCGCCACCAATTGGCGATACCCTTCTTGTCGAATCTTCACCGAGACGAGCTCTAGCGTGGTGATTCTGGTGGTGTCCACGCTCTTTTCCAGCGCCGGAGAAGTTTTTGCCAGCGAGTTGCGGATCTGGGCCATCTGGTTGTCGCTCAATTTGCCATGAAAAAGCCCAAACTCCGTCAGGTGCGGGTGCTCCTTCATCAGCCGTTCCATTGCCTCCCAACTAGTGTTTTGCTGCTCTGGGTGGTGCACCTCGAGTCTCCGCAGCTTTCGCAGTGCCAGAATCAGCTTCACATTCTCCTCACAGATCTCTCGGCCGTGCACTTTGAGCACTTCGACCACGTCCACGAACAGCTTCTGGCACTCGACTAGCAGATCCACGGGGCCTGCAAGATCCAGCGGCGTGCGCAGCTTGAGCAGCGAGCGGAACTGGTGCTCCCAGAACACGTTGCGTTGGTTGCGTCGTCGTCCCTGGGCTGCCGCCGTGTTCTCAATGGGGATCGGCTCATAGCCCAGTCTCGCCGCATTCATGCGCAGCTCCCACACACACTGTGTCTCCCGATCAAAGAGGAACCCGTCGCCGGTGCTGGGGTCGAAGCCGTCGCGCGGATCCGGCGCCTGTAGCTGCGCGGCCGCCTCCCACGCCACCTCCATCTCGCGCAGGCGGAAGTTGGACAGCTCGCTGAAGAGCTGGTGGCGGATGGCCGTGGGGAGGAACTCCACGTACTCCAGCAGCTCCGGTACGGGCGTGAACAGCGCCGTGGCCATCACCGACAGCTCCACCAGCGAACGGACGGGACTCATCTCGTCTCGTAAATGCCTTAATTTCGGCATGCCTTAATTTCGGTATAGAGATCAAATTCTGACGTCAGATGGCTACATTATCACGTCCGGCGCTAAAGTCGGATGGCGCTGCGAGCTTGCTTCCATAGCTGCTTGAGCTTGTCCACGCCCGCCTCGCCGTCTGCTAGCGCCTCTCTCACCTTCTGCGCGAGTCGGAGGCTCTCGAGTTCGCTGTGCGAGTTGGCCTGCAACGAGCGCTCGAACTGCTCCGACTTCTTAGCGGCACACTCGATCACCTCTGCGGGGAGCTTGGCCAGCATGGCCACGTTGAGGCCGTAGCTCTTGGGGCACATGCCGTCCTCCAACTTGTACAGGAACGTGACCTTGCGGTCGTTCTCCGGGTCCACGATGCACCCCATGTGGCCCAGCGACACCTTGTCGTTGTCCGTGTACTCCTCGACCAGCGAGTGATAGTGCGTTGCGAACATCGTGCGGCACTGGATGTCGCTCAGCAGGTGCTCCACGACGGAGTACGCGATGGCTGTGCCGTCAAACGTGGACGTGCCACGTCCCAACTCGTCCAGAATCACCAGCGAGTGGCTCGTAGCGTGGTTCAGGATCGTCGCCGTCTCGGCCAGCTCGACGAAGAGAGTACTCTGGCCTGCCAGGATGCGGTCCGACGCGCCAATTCGGGTGAAGATGCGATCCACGGGGCTCAGGCGGCACTTGGCAGCCGGCACGAAGCTGCCGATCTGGGCCATCAGCGTCAGCACGCACGTCTGGCGCAGCAGCGTTGACTTACCGCCCATGTTCGGTCCACTGAGGAGAACCATTTGGCCCTTTCCTTGAATTCCGAGGCGCGCGTCGTTCGGGATGAAGTCGCCGCTGCTGTAAGTTGCGGCAACACAAGGGTGTACGCCCTCTTCAATGTCGATGAACGGCGTTCCTCCATTCGCAGTGCTGGCCGCCACCACCTCAGGCTTGGTGTAGCCTTCGCTCTGGCTGCTAAGCAAGCCAAGGCTCACTAAGCAGTCCAGCACGGCCAGACATTGCACCGCCTTCATCCAGTACTTGTAATCTTCGTCAAACTTGTGGAAAATGCGACGCGTCTGGTCCTTGAGAGCCTCTTCCTTCTGGTCCTCAGCGGCAGCCAAGCGCTTCAGCAGACTGCGGATCGTAGGCGTGTGAAAACGCTTGTAGCCTTTCTTGCGAGACTTGAGTTCGTACTCTTTCGGCTGCTTCGACAATGCGCTTTCAGGGACTTCAAGCTGGTACCGATCGTCTTTCTTCTTCCCCCAGTAAGAGATTTGGCGGCACCGGAGAGCCGTACGCTGCTCGCTTAGATACTCGGCCAGTTCTGCTTCAATCTTGGCAATCGCAGCACAAGCTCCATCAAATTCAGGGTCCACGCCATCTTGGGGGACGATCACGCCACTCTTCTCTGCTGCAGCTTGGTTGAAGCTGCGTTTGAAGAACTCGAGCTTCTCTGCGAGGTCAGGGAAGTGTCCATGCTTAGTATCTGCTTGAGCACCGTCCTCAATAGTGTACCTCTTCAATAGCGACTGGAGAATGGGCGACGTTGACTGGGACAGGCGAGGCCCAAGCTCGAGAGTGAGGTTCATAGCATCGTCAAATCCGTTTAGCACGGAAATGAAGTCTTTGATCTTCTTGACGTTGTACTTCTGGGACTCGTACATGATCGCACGGCTGTCGGGGTGCTCCTTCGAACGATACGCAGACCCAAGCGCATGGATACGAGACAGTTTGCGCTCTAAGTCGGGCAATTTGCGCAGAAATTCGCGGATCTCCATCATCAAGTCGCCGCTTTTGCCAAGTTCTTCAACGGCATCGAGTCGCTCTTGGATATCACCGATCTTGCACAGAGGCTTTACTACCCACTCCTGAAACATTCGCTTGCCAAAACTCGTCACAGTCTTGTCCATGATGTCGATGAGTGATCCCGAGCGCGAGCCGTTAAAGCTGTTGCAAAGCACTTCCAGGTTCTGGATAGTCTGCGAGTCGAGCACGACATATTGCTGATTCAACTCCGCCTTGGCTGCCGACAATTTCGCTTTGTTCGCGCGCGCATCTCGTGCTTCTTCGTCTGAGGGCTTGTACCTCTTGAAGTTGCAAAGAGACAGCAACTCTTGGTCGATAATACTGCGTCTCAAGTGCCAGATACAGCCACCGAGAGCACTGATTGCCAATTGACCCTCGGGTTTAACCAATTTGTCCATTTCCAGGAAGTAAAGCACATCTTCTGGCCAACCGTGCTCCTCGAAGTACCCCGCGCGCTCGATTTCATCGATTGTTTTCGCTGCATCCCAAAACTCTTTGCCCACTCGTAGTGACGAGCGAATCGCAGCAGGCGCTGCGTGCTTGAGCACCATCTTCGTGTCATCCGAGATGTTGAACCGCTCCGTTACGATTTCCACGACGTGAAATTGAGCGAACAGCGTCTTCAAACGGTCTCGCTGCTCGGTATCGTCAAACTCAGACAACTGGAAGGCACCCGTTGAGCAGTCCACCATGCAGACGCCGAAGCGCACAGTTCTCTGCGTGGCGTCGTAAGCTTCTTTAAGTGCAAGAAGGTGGTTCGACACTTGCTCTTGAGACGTAATTGGGGCGTCCAGGAAGCTCACGGTATTGGTGCCGATTGAGAGTAGGGAGCACACCTCACGGCGAACAACCTTCGCCTTCTTCGCTTGCGAGCTGTTTCGCACCTTCAGCATGTCGGGGGTCTCGGTTTGTTCAACGCGAGCAACACGGTAGCCCTTTGCAACCAGTTGGGAAGACATTTTCGAGTATGCGATCTCTGGGAAGCCTGAGTGAGCCTTGTCGCCTTTCATGTAGATGAGTCCCAGCTCCTTGAAGCCAACATCGGCGTCCATGTGAAACAACTCGTAAAACTTGCCAACCTTGAAGAACAGCACCGTGTCCATGTTGTGGGATTTGACCTCCCACCACTGAACCATAGCTGGGGTCTCCTTCTTGATAAACTCGGGCGGCACCTTGATCGTGCGAGGGTCGTAATCCGGAGAGTCAGGCGAGTTGCCATTGATATCGCATCGCCTTTCATGCAGCCAAGGCAGCGAATCATGAATATGATTGCCAGCACCGGCCACGGAGCTCGGTAGGTCGGGGCCATCAGCCAGGGGTGCCGACCTTTTGCTACTAGACGTAGGAGTGCCGTTCCATTTCTTCTTGGCCGCAGGCGGCGGTGACAAAAATGACTTTGCCGCCACTTTCTTCCCCTTGGTCGCCGCGGGGGCACTCTTCCGCCGCTTCTTGGGTGGCGGGGCCTCTTCCTCTGACTCCTCCGACTCCTCGTCTACGAGGTCATTTACATCCTCATCATCTGACGGCTCCTCCTCAGCGCCACTGAATTCGGAGTCTTCGTCGCCGCCTCCTTCTTCCGGACTGTCCTGCTCCCACTCCTCTTCACTGCTCACAACATTCCGGGTCTGTGCCTTCCCTCTTCGTCTCTGAGAAGCAGGTGCCACCGGCTCTTCTTCCTCCGAGTCATCGTCGTCCTTAATGACGATCTTCCGGGCGCTCTTCTTGGGCGGCTTCGTCTCCTTCTTGCTCGGCCTCGCCGGCTCCTCCTCCTCCTCGGAGCTGGTGCCCAGGAACTCCTCGTACGCCTTGCGCTTCGTGCCGCCGGAAGCCGCCATGCCTGCGTCTTCCATTTCCACGTCTTCCTCCTCTTTCTCTTTGTCCGTGTCTGTCTGCTTCTGCTTCAGCTTGGGCGAGAACTCGATCTTCTTGCGTGTACTGCCCAGCGACTCGCGCTTGGCCGTCTGCGTCTTGCCCTTCGACTTGGAGCTGCCATTGCTGGCGCCGCTGGCAGGCGCATTCTTCTTCTTGGCCGACGCGCCCTCCGACGACGGCGGGCTGAAGAAGCTCAGCAACGAGCTCTGCGTCTTCTGCTTCATCTCAGCGAGTTGCGCGCGCTTGACGAATGCGGGCTCCCGCCAAAAATATCGACCGCGTTTTGATTGGCCGTTGTGTGTGAGGTAGTATGTTGCACAGTTTTCGCGCGCGAATTTTGAAGTCATCAAGAAGCAGTGTAGTTCCTTGCTTTAGGTCATCCGAGCGAAGCGGAGTACTTAGAAGAAATCACTATCCAACTCGGAACTTGTGGTAGTTTATGGTTCTCTGCTTTCACGTCAAGACCCAAGGCTGTTTCCGGGCAAAATCTTGCATCATCATGCATGTGTCTTAAGTTACCACTGGAGCTGAGCTTTTTGAGGTGCATTCATTAAAACAACCTGGTTGGTCTTGACAACGAGCGGCAGCATTGACGAAGTGCAAGCAATTGTCGGCATCGCGGCAGTATGGCGCTGTTTTCCGTCTACACACTCGGCTAAGCCAAAAGCAAAAGGGGACGTGGACACGAACGAAGAGGAAAGCACCGCTAGCGAAGACCCACAAGCAGTGAATGGCTCCATATCGATGAGCCCGTAGGGTTCATCACTTCAAAGATGCAAAACCGGATAGAACACCTGCACCTGGAACATGCGCAGCATCTCCTCCACTACGGGAACTTCATGCACGTGATATGTCTCCACAACATCAGTCTCGTCACATTCGTGGAGGAGACGGATACACGTGGCAATGCAAGTGGTGGATGACCATACAAGACCCGAGCACGCTGCAGGTATGGGTACTCTACTTTCCATCTCGACATCGATTACAAGCTTGGACCAACCTGCTCTCTTCGGTCTTCAACGCTACAAACAGTCGCACCATGGTGAGTGAAGTCGTTCGTGTTGATGCGCGTCCGCCGTCCTAAACCTTCAATACTGCCGACGCCGCTCCGACCAAAACTCACCACTGTCATTTCACACGCTTCACTGCACGACAGAGGAGTAGCATTCCCTCCTCGATCCATCCCGCCGTCGATGCTGACCTGCTCCTGCAGTTGGACCTGCACGCACGAAACCACAACCAACCCCCGCGAAGATCAAGACGAACGGGAAAACGCGCTTGCTCTCTTGGCAACAGACACTGCAGTTGTAGAACCCATTCCTCGGCAAGGCTGTATTAAAAAGTTTTACCAAACTTTTTGACACGCCCTCGCGTCTACAGTCGCTCGTTCCCGACTGACCGTTCGTGCTTCAGGCAAGAGATATCCCGTGCGATCGAAACAACTTAGTTGGCCGGGACACCGCCGCCCGACTTCAGGCGCAGCTGGGCCTGACGCTTGCGGGACACCTTGGCGGGCTTCACCTCCTCCACGGCCTTGGCAACGTTAGCGCGCTTCTCCGTCAGGATCAGCTCAATGTGAGCCGGGTTGGACATGTAGGGTCCAATGCGACCGTGGGCACGGTAAGTGCGACGGCGCTGCTTGATGGCGGCGTTGGCCTGCGCGTGCGAGATGTACAGCAGGTCCGTGTCCAGGCCCTTGACCTCGGCGTTGGCCTCGGCGTTCTTCACCAGGTCGAGGATGATCTTGGTGGCTTTCTGGGGCCACTTGCACTTGTCGCCAGCGGCGCCGCGAAGCTTGCCCTGAGCGTGACGGCCGCAGCCGCCCGTGAACTTCGTGAAGGGCACGGCCTGCTTGTACTCAGTCACGGCCTGGAGGAAGCTCTTGGCCTTGTTCAGGGGCATGCCCTTGATGGCGTGGCTGACCTCACGGCAGTGCTTAAAGTGCACGCGGAGGTGCGAGCCACGAGCCTTGGCGGCACGCTGAGCGTCTTCAGGTTCCTGGCTGTAGGACGGCATGATTCTTGCTTCACGTTCGGGTTCTGGAAACTGGTGAGCGGCAAGTGCTGTCGGCCCCCGGAGGCCAAACAGGCCACGCGCTCCCACCACCAATCACCCGGCCTCGCAATTTCAGCTCGCGTTTTGGCCAATCCGCGGCGGCGGTTCCAATTTTATCCAATCAAACAGTTTTGAGAGAGTATCGTGAGAAAACCGGTACTTGAGAGGCTTCAACGCCTGCAACTTGACCAACGCAGTAAAAATCTCTATTTCTTAGCAGGACTACTTTTCCTGCACATGCATCTTTTGCGGCGCCTTCAGTACGCGACGCAGTCTCAAAACGATGCCTCCGACGAATCCGAGTCGCTGGCAGCGGACTCCTCGGCGTCCTGCTCTTCTTCGGCGTCTTCCTCCTCTTCTTCTCCCTCTCCAGCGTTGTCTTCTTCACCGCTGATCTTTTCCTCCCTGTACGAAATGCGCTGCACTGCTCCGCGCCGTGACCGACCGCCAGTGATGATCAAGCTCGTGTCGATACCCTCCAGCTCCTTGTCCTTGTCGTGCTTGCGCTTCGCGGAGCTGATGTCACGACTCGTTGGGTAGGAACCATGAAAGGCAACGCCGGCGTCGTGCAACCGCTCGCGCAGGATCTCTTCCGCTTCCTCGGTCGAGTCGACGCCTTTCAACACTTTGTAAAGTTGCGGGCTGTCACCATCACCACAACAACCAAGAATTAGAATTGACTCTGCATGCCAATTTTTGGGGCCTCAACCGCGCACGGAACGTACTTCAGAACGCCTGCTGCGCGACCTAGCTCCTTCAGCGAGGTCAGCCCCGGTGGGTCTTGCTGTTTGACTGTCCTGGCCTTTTTTGCAGGTGGCGCGGCATCCTTGCTTGCTCGCTTTCTCGCGTGACTGCCGTTCGACTGGAAGTCCGATCAAAGGTAGGGTGAATATTCGTCATAAGCATTCGTATCAATACGACCATCATCGCAAGAACAAGTAGTGTTGTCGGCAGCCTGCGCAAATTCTTACCGCTGACCGCCTTTTCTTCGCAGGAGCAACATCCTCTTCTTCCTCGTCATCTTCTTCAGGGTTGGCTGCTTCGCCTCCGCTTGCCTCACTGTCGTTGGCACCATCACTCTCCTCTTCCTCATCGCTAGCATCCACAACTGTATTGCGCTTTGAAGTCGTGCGCTTCCTGCTTGGTCGGAGATCAACTTCTTCCTCCTCCTCTTGGGCGTCAGTATCAGCCTTTTCAGCCTCGCTTTCCGACGAGCCGTCTCCACCCGCACAAAGCTCCAGTAAGTCCGGCAGCAGCGCCTTGATGCGAGGCCTCCACTGTGCCTTGAGGTCCTCGAAGCCCATGCCGAAGCGAACCGCCAGCTTCTGCATCACCACCTTGAGCGTCGCCGTGTCCGCGTCCATCTGAGGAAGCATCTCGCGCAGCGCCTCCACGATCAACTCTTCCGTGACTAGTGACTCCACCGACATCGGTGGCGCCTCGCCTAAAGCTTCCATCATGCTGCTGACCTGCTCGCTCGGTGCTTTATGCCACGCACTGGTTGTCAAAGTGTGCGCGCCAAAACCAACCCTTGCCAATTTGATTTGTTTCTCTGGTTATCAGGTTCAACAGGTTTACCAGGTTGAAGCAAACTTGACATCCTTTTATTGCCCTCTCGTATTCTCCTGGCGTCTTCTTCCTCCACGCTCTAGTCTTCGCACACGCAAACGCGCTCACTTTTCTAATCGTCCTTGCTCTCGTTGTCCGAGTCCGAGGACGTGCCTTCGTACTCCTCCTTGGCCGCGTCGTGGGCTCCATTGTCAAATACGATGCCCACCAGTACCCGCAGCAGCAAGAGGCCCCACCAAATGTGCAGGCAGTACAGCGTCGAGAGCAGAACGTTGAAGAGAAGCCACGACGGAGGCCCCGGGTACGGGAACAGCTGCGTGAAGTCGTGTGCGTCGGCCATTGTCATGCTGGCCTCGCGGTTCTCCACCACCGTCGTGTATAGCAGCTTGGTCGGGTACTGGAAGATGCGGTAGTAGAACCAGAGCACGAGGGTAATCACAAACAGAATTTCGCTCGTGAACAGACCGGCGACGCCTTCCATCTTGAGGTAATTGGCCATCTTCAGCATGTCGAGGGGGATGTCGGTCATGTCGTGGAGAAGCAGCACGACCACGCCGACGGGCAGAAAGCCAACCGCGTACGACCACGTGACGAGCGCGATGGTGACAACGTGGTGTGTCATCATGACGAGGTAGTCCTTGCGGATCTCCTCCAGGAACTTGCACGAGAACGCCGTGTAGATCCAAATCGCCTACAAAAAAGGATCAGACCACCAAGTCGTTGCAGCGTTAGCATTACTCAGCATCCCAACATTGAGCAAACTTAAGAGCGTGCAGTACCAGCTGAGTGATGTAGAGCAGCTTGGTACTAAACTCCTGCGTCGGGAACACACCCGTGTCGGTTCCCTGGTTCCACACTGCAGTAACACACACGGAAGCGTCAGTTCGAGTTCTCGCCCCTAGGCAAACGAGGCTACTTACGGGTCGTCGTGTCCTGCCACCACGTCTTATCGCGGAGCACGTAGAGCTCGAAGATCGTCATGGACACGTGGATGGCGAGCTGCCACGACTGGTCACACCACTTCTTCATGGTCACAGCCTTCTTCAGCGGGTCCCCGAGGTGCTGCAGGAAGGTGCGCGAGAACCAGCCGCCACCGATGGCGAACGAGGTCTTGGTGAGCTTGACGGCCAGCGCCACCACGAAGACCATGACCACGAGGATATAAAGCATCTGCTTGTCGTCCCACAGCGTGTGCGTGATGACGCCCATCTCGCACACGAGCAGGCTCACCAGCAGGGTGTCCAGGATCGGGTTGGGCTTCGGAACGGAGCGCGCCATGTTCGCACTAGTTCGCCGCGCTGCGAGGCTGAGATGTGCTGCTGCTGCCTCCCTCGCGGTTCTTCGTTTTATGCCACAGGCGAGACGGGCGTCAAACTTGGCGAACCTAGTGCTACAGACTGAAAGCGTTGATTACGCGTATCTGGACTGTGTAGGATATGAATTTTACATGTAGTTTACTATGCGCACAAGCGGAAAGTCGGGTGCAGGAGATATCATAGCAAAAGGACAGGTGGTGCAGCTCACGGCTGCAACTGATCCCGTGGCCAGACATGTCCGACATACACCGCTCGAAGGTGTCGCAACACGCAGCTGACTCAACAAGGGCCCACATCAAGCGTGGCTCAGCAGTGGGCAGGAATCGTAGCAGGTTGTCGCGGCCCGAAGCTCCATTGCAATGCCTACCGACTTGCCTATCTTACCTACACCTGTTGGCCAAATGCGCGGGCTTCCACACCACCAATGGTTTGTGACAAGGCGTAGCCGCCGGTGCGGAGACCTGTCAGGTTAATCGACTCGCGCAGTAAGCAAGGCCTTCAAATTGAAGTTACATATACCAGCACCAGCCACAGCCAGCGCTTCAAGCAAGAGCGTCACGTGCAGCGGCCCTCCAGCTGCTGGAGGTCCTTCTCGCCCACGTTGTCCAGAACGCTCAGACACGCACGGCGATTCACCTCTCGAAAGTGCGCGTCGAGCTCCACGCGGAGCTTCTCGGTCTTGGCATTCGCCGCGAGGCTCTTGCTGAGGCTGTCGAAGACGACCAAGATCACGAATTGGTTGAGCACGCACAGCTTATAGTGTCGGCGCAGCTCCTCGAGCGACAGACGCGCAGCTTCCGCTTCGGTGGTCAAAGCCTTGTGGTACACTTCGAGGCACTGCGCTTCTTGTGCGCGACGGTGGTTTGCTTGGACGCTCACAATAAAAAAGAAGGAGAGATCTCGCAACGGGTTCCCCTTTCCGCAAGTCGCCCAGTCCAGAAGCCACGTTACTTCTTCAGCAGGATCAGTGGGGAGAAGCATGTTTGCAATGTGGAAGTCGCCATGGATCAACGAGGACGGACCATCGTCGACCATGTCGTGGGCAGCTTTCAACTGGCCAGGCTTTTCGCTTAAGCGCTTGCACAGCGCTGTCAGCCGATCCTTTTCGCCGCTTTCCAACGGAATGTCATCCAGGTAGTCCTTCCAACACCCCGGGAACTGAAGACGCTTCTCCTCGCCAGAAAGCTGGCTGCCTATTCCGGCAGGAGTGGCGAGCCCATCGCAGTCGTGGCCCCAGAAGCGAGCGTGCATCTGCGCGAGATTCGCCACAAGGGTCGGGATCTGGTGGGGCGGGCTTCCTTCCACGCACGTGAAGGTCTTGACCGACTCGACGCACTCGAGCACAATCAGCACGTTGGACGTGAAGACTGCCGTGGGGATCGCGAATGGGAACTCCACAGCAGCAGCCGAGTTCTTCATGGCCGCGTCGCCTGCCTTCGTGGTGAACTCGTTGTAGAACTTGGACTCCACCGCGAACATCGACTCGAACGGGAACTCCGGGCGCAAAAACTTGCCCACAAAGCGCCGCTGCATCATCCTCTCGGCGTCGCTGCGCCCGGCGCCCGGCTCGAGCTTCACGGTGATAATCACCACCTCGGCGATCACTCCGAGGTTCATGGGTGTCCACTCGAAGTCGACGACGCGGTGCGAGGGGAACGACGGGCTCAGGATCTGCTGCAGGAACTCGGTCGTCAGCTGTCCGGGGCGCGCCGGGACCTCCGAGGCGCTGGCCATCGCGGAAACGGCCTTCTCCACAGGGCGAGGTGTTTCTCGAAGTGGAGTGACTGCAAACGCTGGTTTCGAGGGGAGATTTGATTGGTCGCCTGCGCGGGAGACCATCGAAGCCGACACCTTCTCCAGCCTTCGGCATGCACACACCATTGTCATCTAACTTGCACTGCTTTGGGCTCCGCTGGGCATTATGTTGCCATGTTGCCGTCTGAAGCAGTTAACTGATGAGGAGGACAACTTCAACTTCACGATCCAAGCAACAGGTCGGGTATCCTCGATCACTGGCACTATTTCACGGCAACGCCCTGGACCTCGAACGTCATACCCAATGCCGCAGGAATGGACGTGCTACAATACGCGCCCGACAGCTCCACTTTAGAAGGCTCGTGCAGAGCACTCGTGCCGCTGGTCTGCGTCGCCCGGGCCGAAATTGGGCCCGCCACGGTCGTGAAGCTCGACAAATAAAACGTGACTGCAGACTCCGAGTCGCCTGGGTTCACTGTTGCGAGCACGAGCAGCTTGATGTGGTGTCGTAGACCCTGATGGTGTTCGAGTCCTCCGTGGAGAGGATCGGCATGCCCGGTCGGATGTGGCGCGAGTACCACAGCAGCACGAGTTTGGGTGTGCCGATCCAGTTGTCCACCGGCTTGAGCCTCACGCGCCGCTGTAGAGCGCTTGCCACTCCACGAAGGGCGACACCCCATTTGGTTGATGCCGAGAGCGATAGACTCGGCGATGCTGAGCCCTGTTGCATCATTCTCGAGTCAAAACTTTTTGTGAGGCTAAGTGCTGGAGTACCCGGCGCTGATTTACGGCATCTTTCATCGATCGTGAAGCGGGCCGAAAAAGACTGGCGAGGGTCTAGCTGCCAAAATGACTCGGGATGTTGAAGAGCTACAGTGCAAAGTATGTAGGATAGTAAAAAGGACTGAGGAGTTCTTCAGGTTGGTGCTACATGCATTGGTCCATCGACAGCATCTACACGTAGAGCAGCTTGCATGGCTTTGATCTCAGATACACACGGCTTCGTCTTCCGGGACGTAACGTATTTATTCAATAACTCGTCCGGTTTGCTTCATGGCAAGAATGCTTTCATAAACAAAAGAAGTAAGTAAAACGCCATGGGCTGGATGATTTTTAGGAAGAAATGTACTCATTCCTTAAACGTAGCACTAGTGCGTGCATTGGGCTCCCATTAGGAACCCTCTTGTCGGCCTATCGATACGCGAGTCAGGCTAAAAGTCTACACGGCAACACCCTCAACCTCGAAAGTCATCACTGAAGCAGCCGGGATCGACGCACTGAAAGACGTTCCAGACAGCTCAACTTTTGACGATTTGTACAGCGCACCCGTACCGCTCGTTTCCGTGGTCCACGCAGTGACGGGGCCGGCCACCGCCGAGAAACTTGCTAAATCATACGTGACCGTCGAAGCAGCGTCGCCAGAATTTACTGTAGCTAGCACGAGCAGCTTGGACTTCACGTCGTGGGCCATAACGGTATTCAAATCATCCGTTGTGAGGATTGTCATGCCTGGCCGAATGTGGCGAGAGTACTGGGTAAACACGTAGTACTTCGGGTTGGGCGTGTCGATGGTGTTGTTTCCCGGCGCTGAGTTGATGAGCCCCCAGCCACCGCCATCAAACGGCTGCCAGTACACGAACGCCGAGACGCCCATCTCGTTGATGTTGTTCGCAACGGCTTGAGCCAAGCTGAGCCCTGTAGCGTCCTTCTCACCGTATTCCGAATCCCAAAACTTCTTCTCCACTTTCGCCACAAGATCCTTCAAGGGCGCTCGATCGGACTCGCGGTTGCCGTACCCGTGGGTGTTAATCTTTCCGATCGCAGCCATCACTGGAGCATCCGTTGACATGGCATCAAGCGTGGCGAGTGTCTGCGTGTTCGAGTTCTCATCGGACGCCGCAATTGCCACGTCTTGAAGTCCGAAAGCGTCAAGCCTAGCGCGCAGCTTCAGTACCACATCCTTCTGCGTGTCGACATCAAAGTGGCAGCCTTCTTGCCCACCAGGGTACTGCCACCATGAGCACATCGGCTCGTTGAAGGGTTCGACATAGGTGAAAGTGATGCCCCAGCTTTCCTTCGCCTGCTTCACAACGGTCGCCATGTAAAGCGCGAACTGTCCGTGGTTCCAGGCTTGCAGATTGTCCTTTAACCCATCCTCCCCGCCTGCAGTGGCGTGGTTGTTGTTCATCCACCACGGCGGCGAGTTCGAGAACGCCTCCGTGATATCAACATCACGCTCAATTGCCAGATCGAGCATCTTGCGCTGCTTCGCGTCGGCGTCCCAGTTCCAGCTCTTGCTGCTCGTGTCGTTGCTCGACCAATCCAGCCAAAACGATTCGATGAACTTGAACGCCGGCATATTCGGTGATTCCTTCATCGCAATTTCAGTGCCGCTGTCGTCGATAACATTCTTGCTGGATCCGCCGATGTTGTAGCGGGCAATGTTGAAGCCCAGCGCTGGAAGTCCGGACGTTTGGCCTTTAAGCGTGACGGTGTCCTTCATCGTGAAGAGCAGGTCGGCGATGTCCTCTCGATCGCCGAAAGCATTTGCCCACCAGCAGAGCGACGTTCCCCATCCTTCCCAAGTGCCGACAAGTGTCGTGGCCGCATCGGCCTTGACCGTGTAATCCTCCGCGTTGGCGTTCCATGGCTGAGAGATCAGGAGGGCGGACGCCAAAGCTGAAGATGCGAGCGACCGAATCGAAAGCATTTCGACTTGATACTCAACTGCGAGTGCCCGACCGAAACGAAACGAAAAGTGAGGGAAGAGGAGAGGAAAGCCGCCTTTGCAGCGACGAGGATATGAGCCAGGGACAGTAATTGTTCTGTCCGAACAGATGAGATTCGTATTGGCGATTTGAGATGATCAACTTTTCGTGAGGTGACCCAAGCGCTTGCGGCTTGCTATTTTCTGGTGGGGTCATGCCATTTCGACGGGCTTGTTGCGCGCTCTTCCTGCACTTATAACGCTGGCGGCTCTATCGAATCCAGCGACTATAATACACGTAACAAGGTCATCCATCCGCAAGAAACTTTTGCCGTTCCGCAGGTAAAGGCTCGCCGAGATAGTGCTAGTCAGATGATCAAGGTTTCGATGTGCAGGCAAACTTGGAAATTCCAGGATTGATCAACTCAACGATCATCAACACTCATGAAGTTAGCGAATGTCATGTTGCAACCAAGATATAAAGACACTCGAGCGTTTTTGAACGCTCGGAGAGTATATGTCCGACGAGGAACCTCGCCTTGTGGATTTCTCCTGCGAGTCAAGCCCAACTCGGTACAGTATTAGCGCATTGAGGCCATCGTTGGTCTTTGTTATCCCTTTCAGTTGATGCTGGCAATTTAGTGGTAAGCATATAGCAAAAATTATTCGACTAAGTAGTAAAACAGCACCCCCTGACCAACCTTGCAATCTGCTGCCATTTCATTACGCACTCACACCCCCGCTGCAGACCACAGCACCGTCGAGTTGCCCCCAGCACTTGCTAGAAGATGGCGCTTTGGGTTCCATTGCAAGTCCACCACAGGGCCGTTGTGGCCTTGAGGCAGGGTGTGCACAAACTGACCAGTAGCACTCTTGTAGAAAAACACTCGGCCATCCTCAGCCCCAGTGACCACATATACGCCATCAGACGAGTAACAGCAGCCGAGCTGTGGGTCGTTCCGTTGGCTTTGAGTCAATCCGTGCTCTTTGAAGAGGTGCAGCAGCTTGCCCTCAAACGCATCCAGGTGGATGAACACTCCGCGATTCGTCGTGACGAGCAATTGGTTGCCGTCAGGACTGAACTTTAGGTCGATCGCGTGCAACTTCTTGGCATTCAAGCTGGGAGCCTGCATTTGTGCGAGGAATGGCTCCAGAGTTGCCATGATCGATGCGTCGTAGAGCGAAAACTTGGCAAAGGGTCCTTCCTGGTAGTTTCTCGCATCGTACATGCGGATCAAATGGTCGTCCGTGTACACACCAAAAACGACGCCCTCTTGGTCGTACGCAGCGCAAATATGCGAGACTGGCAAGTGATCGGTTCGAATAATTGCCTACAAGGAAAAATAATACTGGGACATATTAGATCACGACAATATAAACCTTTGCCCTCGACTAGGAGCGCACCGTCGTGTCTGAATTGCGGATATCCCACAGCCGAATCGTGCCATCCATTCCAGCGGAGAGAAACTGGTCTGCAGTTGGGTGCATCATCAGCGACGTGACCCTGGTATCATCCAGCATTATAAGCAACAAATGAGTATTACTCGTCGGGTTCTAGCAGCTTCACTCGGGTATGCTCCTTACCTGTCCGTGTGTCCAGTGTAATAGCGAAGAAACTTGTTGTCGAAGAACGAATGGTACCGAATACGGTCTGCATAACCACCAACCAGACCACGGTCAGCGCTAAACTTCTCCCAACAAGCAGCTCCATCTAGACGACGTACGATCATTGGCAGCGTTGGACGAAGAGAAGATCACACAGTCCGGGTGGTGGGTGTACCGCACGAGGCCGACGCCGTAGCGCTTGGTCAGAATCGTCTTGGCGACCCTAAGTAGGCACGCGTCAGTCATGCATACCCATACGCAATCTCTACACCATTGTATGAAACTTACGTGCCACTGAGGCAGTTGATCATGGACATGACACCGTCGCTGCGGCTCGTGACGCATCGCTCGCCGCTGCGGTGGAAGTCCAGCGACGTGATCTGTGCGTTCCCGTCCTCGTCCTCCTGTCCAGCAAACGGAGCTCAGCGAGTCAGCGCCCAATCCCATCCCCTCTAGCAGCTGCCGCGTCCAACCTGCGGGGCGAAGTTGCGCGCGACGCTGTAGGAGCGCAGCACGGCGTCCGAGAGCTCCACGCCGTCCACCATGCTTCACAAAGTGAGCTAGTATGCCATTCGACAGACACACAATATGCCACAATAGAGGTCAGCTAGGTACAACCACACTACTGTATCCCCTCAATCCGAGATCGTCCACGTAAGCGGCGAGCATGTCGGGCGGGCACCTGTCCAAGGAGTTCTTCGAGCTGGTCAAGTCGATCGGCGAGAGCAAGTCGAAGCAGGAAGAGGACCGCATCATCATCCATGAGGTGGCGCAGCTCAAGCGCAAGCTCAGCGAGGTGACGGCCACGTCCAGCACGTCCAGCAGCCTCGTGAACAAGCGCAAGCGCGAGTTCCTCATCCGCCTCATGTACGTGGAGATGCTGGGCCACGACGCGTCTTTCGGCTACATCAAGGCCGTGGAGATGACGGCCAGCACCAACCTCCTGCAGAAGCGCGTGGGCTACCTCACGTGCAGCCTGTGTCTTTCCCCCACGCACGAGTTCCGCTTCATGATCATCAACCAGCTGCAGCGAGACCTGCAGAGCTCCAACCACCTCGAGGTCTGCGCCGCGCTCATGGCCGTGTGCAAGCTCGTGACCGTCGAGATGGTGCCGGCCGTGCAGCCCATGATCCTCGACCTGCTGCGCCACGACGCCGAGCTCGTGCGCAAGAAGGCCGTCATGGCCATCCACCGCTTCCACCAGCTCAACCCAGACTCGGTCACTGACGTGGGCGATGCGCTGCGCCGTACGCTGTGCGACCGCGACCCTAGTGTCATGGGCGCCACGCTCTGCATCCTGCACGACCTGGCGGAAGCCACGCCCACGGACTACAAGGACCTCGTGCCCAGCTTTGTCAGCATCCTCAAGCAGATCACGGAGCACCGCCTGCCGCGCGAGTTCGACTACCACCGCATCCCGGCGCCGTGGATCCAGATCCGCCTGCTGAAGATCCTGGCCGTGCTGGGCCAGGCCGACCAGCAGACGAGCGAAGGCATGTACGAGGTGCTGCACGATGTCATGCGTCGTGCGGACACCGGTATCAATGTGGGCTACGCTATCATCTACGAGTGCGTGCAGACTGTTACAACCATCTACCCGAACAGCACGTTGCTGGACGCGGCGGCGGCGAGCATCTCGCGCTTCATCTCGAGCGACAACCACAACTTGAAGTATCTGGGTGTTACTGGCCTTGCTGCCATCGTGAAGGACCATCCGCGATACGCTGCGGCGCACCAAATGGCTGTCATCGACTGCCTCGAGGACCCGGACGAGACGCTTAAGCGCAAGACGCTGGACTTGCTGTACCGCATGACGAACCCCGTGAACGTCGAGTTCATCTCGGACAAGCTCACGCAGTTCCTTCGTGAAGCCTCCGATGTCTTCCTGCGTACGGAGCTCGTGTCGCGTATCACGCAGTGCGCGGAGCGCTACGCCCCGAGCAACGCCTGGTACATCCAGACGATGACGAACGTCTTCGAACTGGGCGGCGACCTCGTTCGCCCCGAAGTGGCGCACAACTTGCTGCGTCTCATTGCTGAGGGAAGCGGTGAAGACGAAGAGCAGGATATGGAGCTTCGTCGCGATGCCGTGGATACCTACCTGGAGCTGCTGGAGCGCCCCGTGCTGCCGGACATCCTGGTTTGCACCATGTCCTGGGTGCTTGGTGAGTACGGCTACCTCTCGGACGCTATGGAGCTGGAGGAGATCTGCGAGCGCCTGGTGGAGCTCGTCGACCGCCCGTTTGACCAGGAAGACACCACGCGTGGTTACGTCCTGTCGGCTGTGACGAAGATCACGGCCCAGATGGGCCACACTATTGACGTGGCGGATGCCATGATGGACAAGTACAAGGCGAGTCGCAGCACGGACCTGCAGCAGCGCTGCTTCGAGTACCTTGCGCTCAGCAAGAACTTCTCCCTCATGAACGAGGTCTTCCCGGAGGACGCAAGCTGCGAGGACATTGAAGTGGACCCCAACCTCTCGTTCCTTACAACTTTTGTGGAGAAGGCCGCGGCGCAGGGAGCCCCGCTTTACGATCCGCCCGAGGACTCGGACGATGAAGACGAGAGCTACGGCCACCGTCGCAACGGAGGCGAGTCGAACCGTCTGAACTTCGAAGCCTACAAGAAGCCTGAGATCCCGTACGCGACCAAGCTTCCTCCCACTGACCAGCAGGGCGCGTTCGGTGTCAACAAGTGGGGCAATAACGGTGCTCAGGGGGGTATGCCTGGGTTGGGTAGCTCTGGTGGCCCCGATCCTACTGGAGGTTTCGGCGCTGGCAAGCGTGGCGTGGTCAAGAACGTGTGGGGCCCCACTGGTCTCAACGCGGCCGATAACACTGCACCTGGCGCTTCTGGAGCTGGCGCGCCGGGTGCATACCCGTCCGACCCGTACAGCCAAGGCAACATGGGCGGGCAAGGCGCTTACGGCAACCAGGGCGGCTATGGAGCTCAGCCTGGCTACGGCGGCCAGGCCCCTTACGGTGCTCAGCCTCCTCAGCAACCGCCCCAGCAGGAGTACGGCGCTCCCACCAACTACGACAACGGGGAGCCTACGAGCGAGGACGAGTCCAATGGCAGCGTCGACGAGCGCCAGATCCTGGCCTCCGCCATCTTTGGCGGCATCCCCGGCGCCCCGGCACCGCTGCCTGCCGCTCGCCGCACTGGATCGAGCACCCGCTCCACGCTCAACCCCAACCGGCGCTCTGGCCGCTCGTCGTCGCGGCGTACATCGAGCCGTAATGATCAGCAGCAACAGCCTCCTCCTCAGACTCAAGCCCCTGTGGAGCAGGCACCACCTCCTCAACAGCCCAAGGTCGAGATGGACCTGCTTGATATCTCGTTTGACGCGCCCGCAGCCCCGCAGGTTGGAGGTTTGTTCCAGCAACCACCGCCGCAACAGCAGCCGATCCTGAACGCAGACCCGTTTGGCATGGGCTCGCCGCTTGCACCGATGCCTGCGCTCGAAGCTACCGGAAGTTCTCCCGCCCCCTCTGCATCCCTGGACCCGTTCGACATGTCGGGTCTTGGCTCTAGCATGAACGGTACGTACACTCGCGAGTATCGCGATGGACTTCGAAGTATATTGCTATGCACGGTTGCTAACGGTGCCTTCTTGTGTGTATGTGTGTGTAGCTGCCGTTGAGCTTGGCAAGAGCCCCGCCAGCGGCCTGGACATGCTGGGCGGCAGTAGCAGCAACACCAGCGTGTTCCAGTACAACGGGCGGCAGCTGGAGCCGTGGCAGATCACGACGCAGGACTTTGGCGGCCGCTGGGGCGCGTGTCCGTGCGAGCAGAAGACCAAGGTGAACCCGAGCGGCATCCGCACGCTCGAGGACTTCATGGGTCGCATGCACCTGTTCAATGTGCACACTGTCGAGGCCATCCCAACCAGTACGTTTAACTACGTGGCGATGCTTGCGTCTGCGTGACCGAGCACTAACATCTCTTTCGTCTTGTTTCAATGCGCAGCCAACGAGGCGATCGCAGCTTGCCGTCTGGTGAACTCGGAACACGTCGGGTTGATCCACGTCAAGGTCCGCAGCGGCGGCTTCGTGGATCTCACGGTCCGCACCGCCGACATGGACTTTACCGACAAGCTCCTAGAAGCCACCGCGCAGCGACTCAAGTAAGGAGGCCCAGCGCTTGGGCGCGTAGTTCGGCCGCAGATCAATACAAAATGTGAATGGTACGTCGTTGCGCTTCAACTTAAAGACGATCGCACTGCGCCTTCTGTACACCGTCAGCGTGGCGGAGCAAGCGCCAGACGTTCAGGTCTGTGGCATTCCACGACTTGCTCGCCGCCCAGCTGACAGGGTAAACGGAGGAACATCTGGGCCCTCGCACTGCTGTCCTTGCAGACATTAGAGAGCACTAGCAATCGCGAGCGGAGGTGCTCACCACTTCCTCTTGAGCAGCGCGAGTCCCACCTGACCCCAAGCAGCGCGTGGACCTCCTAGCCAGTTCAAGTTCAGCACAAACGTATCCAAATGATGGCACCACCCCATCAACATGGCTGTGCATTGCACATTGCAAGCCCTTCCAGCACACCGCGAAAAACAGGGCAGAGTGCAGAGCCATCGACGGAGCTCCTAGCGCCGCCACCAGCACCCGCGAAAGAAGAATCCAAGTCGCCATCAGGCGCCGACGTTCGGGCTCACTTGAGGGCGCTGAACGTACCATTCCTCCTCGCCCTTGCGACGACCACCATGACCGACACCGTCAAGCCCCGCGCACGGGCCGTGAGCTCCGACAACGCCAAGCCCACCCTCGTGCTCAACCTGCCAGGCGTGCGGCTGGCCGTGCTGACTGGAGCCTATGACTCGCTGCTGCATCTGGATGTGACGCTGAGCTCGGCCGCGTCGTTGCTGCTCGCCGCCTACGTCGCTTCCGTACTGCTGTGGCACGTCCTGGCCGCCGTGCTGGCGCTGCTGGCACAAGGCGCGGCGTTCGCGCTCATCAGCTTCTACACGTTCATGGGCCTCGCCGTGCTGTCCATGAACCCCGCACCCTCGGCTGAAAGCCGCTACGTCGCGAAGCCGGCGATGGCCCCCACGCTTCCGATGCTCCGCGTGGACGGCGCCATGATCTCATCCCAGTCCACCCATGTCGGCAAGACAGACGATACGAGTGCTATCAAGAGAAAGGAGTCGCAGACCCCGGCTGCCCGACGTCGTGTGCTGGCGCACCTGAACAGGAACCGCCTGTTGGTCAACGTGGTGCCCGGCGACATGCGCCGCCGCGTTGACATGAACCTCGGTGAGGCCAACATCCGCGTGGGCAAGGCGTTCCTGCAGGCGGTGCCTGGCAAGCGCAAACCACGCGACATCTACGTCGTGCGTGTGGACTGCGGCGCCCAGTCGACCACCCAGGAGAAGCACATGAACCCCGTGATCATGTGGGACGTGACCGCTACGTTTGGCGAGTTCAAGCAGCTCGAGCGCGACCTGAAGAAGGAAGTGAAGGCCAACAAGACGTCGCGCGGAGTGAAGGTGCCGCACCTTTCGAGCGGCGCCATTCTGTTCGTGCAGCCCGAGCTCACGGAGCACGTGCTGAACGCCCGCCGCACGCGCCTGCAGGCTTTTATCAACGCTGTGCGCTCCGACCCAGTGCTCTCAACTACGGGCTGCCTGCGCAAGTTCTGCCAGGCGTACTAACCATCTCCCAACTGGAACACCATGCCCTCTCCGACGGAAGGAGGGGATGCACAACGGGAGAGATACGGATGCTGCCGCCCGTGGAGAATGAATCCATCAGTGGTGGCGGAGAACGAGAGAAGGAGAAGCTCCGGAAGCTTCGATTATGTGTGAGTGAGTTCATGCGAGACGCAAGCACTCGGCCGCCGGGGCACCGCAGCGGAAAGGTGGCGAACATCCCCGGCGGCTGACGGCGACGCTCAGGTTATAAACGCGATTCGACCAGGCGCAGCAGTGACTCTCGATTTGCCAGCAGATCGACGTGGTGGCGAGGGTCAGCGCGAGCGCAGAGGGATAAAAAGCTGTAAATATTATGTTGCGGATTTTCTTGTAACGAGGTCGAAGTTGAGGTGTCGGTGGGTCAGCGCATTGAGAGCGAGCGTGATTGTTGAGTCCAACACACCCGCTGAATTGCAATTTGACTTGATATTTGTAAGTGGCCCTCGAACCTTTTCCTACGCACACTTTCCAATCTGCAAGCAGCAGCAGATCGGGACTCTGGACTGCTGCATACCGGCCCCGTATGCGCCAGCACCATCGGGTCGATGCGCCGGCTGTGGACATCTCCTCGCGACAGTTGGGCCTGAAACGCGGTCGACGAGCGGCCGAGATGCCGCGAGTCTCGGGCGTCGGCGTCGCAACCCGACGCTGGACGCTCCTGTCGGTGATGGCTGTCGTCACTGCGATGCTGTGCCAAGTGGAGACTGCTAATGCCGTGCAGACGCGGCAGCTGAGACGTGAGATGGAGGACGCGGGCGAGAGAGGCTTCCGGGACCTCATGCCCATTCTGGACGGCACCTACTCCAACATCACTGGCGACTACGACTACCATTGTACGGAAGTGTATTGAGGCGGTTGGAGAGTGCTGAGGCGGGTGCTAACTCATGGGAGACGTTTCTGTTGGTGCTGCAGACGGGAGTCATGACGATGATGAAAAGGAAGACAGCTCGGACGGCGGCAGCAGCTCCAAGACAGTGATCATTGGCGCTAGTATCGGCGCTGCTCTTGTGATCATCACGCTCTGCTTGACGTGGAAAGCGTGCGTAGAGTGCTGCACGACCACGAACCGGCGCTCTCGCCACCGCGCCTTCATTGAACGATCGTACGTGTTATCGTTGGTGGTTTTTGGTGACGGGAAGGCTCCAGATTGGATTTTTAATGACGCTCGATGCTTATGGTGTTGATGCAGAAGTGGAGGATGGCAATGCGAAATTTGCTACCACACAAACGAGTTCTCGCACACTGGTTGCGTTTTATGCGGCACCACAGCTGAAGGTTGTTTGGAGAACGCCACCAACGGGAGGGGGGTCTTGCGGAAACTTTGACTTACATTTGCCTTTGGAATTCTGGATTTGGTCATTATAGAACTCAAGATGGTTCGAAGTCGGCGAGAAGATGCGTGCGCCTCTGTTGTGAGTGCACCTCAACCGGAAGCCAGCAGAAGTTCGGCTTCCAACTACCTCCTCATGTCTTCCCCTCGCTCGGCCTGGATTCGAAGTCTGAACGCTTTGCCTAGTCGAGATTTGACTGACCGCCAGTTAGTTGCTCGCGAGCGACACCAATGGAAACGCTGCATCGACGGACAGAAACTGCGCTGGGTAAGCCAAACGAAAGGAAGTCTGTGGTTGCGCCAGCTTAACTGTGGGTGACTGACGTTTGGAGGGTTTGCTTGACAGGTGTATATCCCTTTTGAAGCGCTCCAGAAGAATGAGACTTTGCGCAGCGTTATCGTAAGCGAGCGTGATTTCCAGGAAGCGCAAGTGCCAGGGACAACTCGGATGTCTGTGTCTTCCGTCATCTTTTCAGATAGCAGCGGGCAGCAGCTTTCTTGGCTTACTCCCGGCACTGCCTTTGTTCGTGACGACTCGCATTCGGGAAGTCGGACGGTTCGCTGGCGCTTGGCCGAGGAGTTCTCCGCATCCTCGCGCCAATATTCTAAAGCAATCGTGGTATGTTGTCGGGTTGGCTTGGATCGGCAGATCACCGATGGCTGTACTGACTTTCGAAATGGTGTTTTGACAAACTGTAGCGGATATCGTGTCTGCCGTTCTCCGAAAAGGCGCAGTGGTTCTATCAGTACTCGCTCAAGCTCTGCTCTTCGATTGTGGACGGCTTCCACACGATTAGTACGTTATCGTATCGACTGTTGTCATTGGGTGCTCATTAACGCATCTTACTCACTTGTCATTTCTGTTGTGTACAGGAATTCATCGAGACAGAGTGCTAAAACAGTCGATGGCTCTCTTTTTATCTACGCCGAGTGTTACCCTGCATCGCCGACTCCGCGTTGATTTTATGGATGAAGCTGGCGTTGACGGTGGTGGAATTTTGCGAGAATGGCTACATCTCATTTGCAGCCAGCTTTTCGCCGAAGCACCAGGGATATTCACATTGGCCAGTTCATCAGCGCATCAAGGATACTGGATCAATCGTACCTCTACAGCAAAGTGCGCCAAACAGTTGCAGGTACGCTCCTTACAGACTGCAGACTTCAGGTTTGCAGGCTAACAAAAGCGTTGTTGCGACAGATGTACGTGTTCTTCGGCAAGCTTCTAGGCAAAGCTCTGCTTGAAGGTCTTCTGCTGAACGTTCGGCTTTCGATTCCCTTGTTGAAGCACATCTTGGGGGTGCCTCTCAAACTATCGGATCTGTATCTACTCGATGAAACGGTGCATCGCAGTATGATTTGGATTCTAGAGAACGACAACACCAATGCCCTGGGTCTAAACTTCACAGTGGAAGGTGCAGAGCTTATTTCTAGCGGCGCCGACGTCACTCTTCACGATGGGAACAAGCATCTTTATGTTGCCAAAGTGGCTCAGTACTATCTATTCGATAGTGTTCGAGAAGAGATTTCAAGCATCATGGAAGGAATGCGAAGTGTCATCGATGATACGGTGCTTCACGTTTTCGACTTCAAGGAGTTCGACTTGCTGCTCTCTGGGCTTCCGCAAATTGACGTCAACGATTGGAGACAGCACACTGATGTTCGCTTCATCGAGCAAAGTACGCACGAGTTTGAATTGATCGGTTGGTTCTGGGAAATTTTGGAGTCTTTTTCGCAAGATCAACGTGGACGACTGCTGCAGTATGTCACCGGATCTAGCGGCGTCCCTGTTGAGGGTTTCAAGGTATTTGTCGCTGGTGTAGAGCTGAAGATGCGTTGTCTGCCGCTGACGTTCTGTGCTGTGCTGTCATCATGCTACAGGGTCTCAATGGGATGGATGGTGAAATTCAGCTTTTCACGATCCAGCTTGGGAAATACGTTTCGTCCGAGTACACGGTACTTCCACACGCGAGCACATGCTTGAACAGGTGAGAAGAGGTGATCATCGTTGGCTTACGGCGCTTTACTAACTGACAATTTGTAGATTGGATTTACCACTTTATCGTTCGAAAACAGAGCTTGAAGGCATTTTGTCGATGGTACGTGAGTCCCTGGTGCATCGGTATTGTTCGCTGGATCTAACAAAGAATCTCGGCCGTGTTTTGATGTTCACAGATAATAGAGATGGATGTCACGGGATTTAGTAGTCGCTGAGAGGGTAATACATACGTGTTGGTCATTCCGAACTGTTAATTTCACTTCTGGCTTCGTCTATCGTTGCTTCCGTAGTTTCAACCTCCCCACTGAAGTCATCATCAGGCAAGAACTCTTTCAGCACTCCCAATGACGCCTCGTTCTCTTTTCGCGATGCAATTAGTAGCGGTGTTGTACCGCTCGAGTCCGGTTTGCGCGGGTTCGCGCCGTGGTGCAGCAGTATTCGAATTGTCGCCAGGCGGCTAGTACTCGAAACCTCTTCTCGTCGCATTTGAACAGCCCAATGCAGTGGCGTGAAACCAAGTCGATCGCTGACGTTTGCGTCTGCTCCATGCTCAAGAAGGACTTGGGCTGCTCTGTCAATTGCTTGCTGCCCGCACACATGCAGTGCCGTTGTTCCATCGCCTGAACACGCATCTGGATCCATGCCTCGCGCAAGAAGAAGATTAACTGCAAGAATATCGTTGTTCCGTACAGCTTCACGCAGTTCGTCCCCATCTGAATACACAAAAGGCAACATCTCAGCATAGCTACTTCATCGTGCGGCCGGTTCCAATTTATGACGTACCATGCTGGGGTTCGCGGAAGAAACGTGCCAGCGCGAAACTTGTGCACACCGTCGCCGCCATCAACACCTCAAACGGCAGTCGTACAACGGCAAACACGTCTATCGTTGACGCCTCTGCTGCTGCACCTCCTGTCATTATTTTCCACGCTACATCCGCCCGGTCCTGGAAAAACACACCGGCCACGTGCTTCGAGTGCTCCTGCGGATCCACTCTGCACTGGAAAATGCTCCTAATGAGCGTAGTGGTCGCACTCTCCATCGTCGGGTCCTTGAAGACCAGCACGGCCTCGATGACTGCGATGACGAAGGCATAGAGCGGGATGCCCACCAGGCGGCTCCACTTGCCGGGGTGCAGCGTGAGTGGCAACGGCAACACGTGCTTCCAGAGCTGCGTCGACGTCGAAGAGCCCCAGAAGCAGTCATGAAGGTAGTCTTGATATAGCGCCGCTGTGGCTGCCGCCACCAGCGACGTGTGGAAGAGCGGCAGGAAGACACCGTGTGGGAAGTTCTTGGGGTAGCGCAGGATGGCGTCCTGCAGCGCGCCCACCACGTACTGCACCACCAGCACGCGTGCAAAGCTGTAGAAGGCGCTGAGCAGCAGCACTGCTGCCCCCACTTTGAGCGGGTGCTGCGCTGCCAGGATCAGAAGCTGCCGCATTGGCCGGATAAGTAATGAGCTCCACGGCTCTTGAAGCTCTTGAAGCTCTTGCTATTCTCGGATATGATGTAACCCACACGAAAATGGTGTATATACACTTAGGCTTTTGCAAGGGGGAGTCTTCACAGCAGCATACATGGCGGAGGTCAAGACGGCGACGGAGGTTAACGGCGCCAGCCAGAGTAATGGCCGCGGCCGCGATGCGGCGAAGGAGGAGACGCACAGGAGGCGTGCACCTCCCGGCGCCAACGCCACGGCCGAGGAGCGTGCGCGCTACGAACTAGAGCGCAAGAAGGTGGCCAAGTACAAGGAGGACAAGCTCAAGGCGCGCCGCGACCACACGCGCATGATCCTGGAGAGCCACGCACAGGCCAAGCGCCGCGCGCTTCTGGGCAAGCAATCGGAGTTCCTGGCCAGCCTCGAGTTCCGCAACTCGCTGCCGGACATCCCGTTCGACACCAAGTTCGTCAAGTACCCGCACGAGCCGGAACGGTGCGGCCATTTCTCAGTTTTTACAGGGGGGAAATGCTCGCTATGGGAGCTCATAACGTGGATGAATGTGGCTTGTGACTGCAGACTCATCAAGTACAAGCCCAACTCGCTGGAGATGGACTACACGTACGAGATCCATGAGGAACCCAACCTCGGACTGACTATCGACCTCATTGACCCAGCCAAGTACGAAGGTGAGTCTCGGACTATTTGCTCATGATTGTATGACGGTGTTCTGATGACGGTGTGATGCGCTGTGTTGCAGCCCCGGCGGAGCCTGAGCCGCTGGAGGTTGGCGATGAGCAGGTGCTGATGATGAAGGAGGACCACGTCGGCACCAAGGGCCGGTCCAAGGTGCGCCCGACGGTCTCGTGGTTGCGACGCACCGAGTACATGGGCAACGACCTGTACGATTCGGTGCACAAGTTCAAAAGCGAAGCCGAGATTCAGAGCGCGCTTCGCGAGGGCACGGAGAACGCGCTGGCCGAGGTGGTGTCGGTCACGTTGGAGGACCGCGCCGAAGCCTCCTTCCGCGACATCACCGACCCCAAGCTGCTGGTGCACCCGCACAGCAAGAAGAAGAAGATCGCCAAGGTGTGGGACGTCTTCCCCGACCAGCTCTTGTCAGCCAACAAGTATGCCATTCTGGTACGTCATGTTGCAGTACTAGTTCTTTGTATTGCGAACAAGCTCTCAGCTGACTTGTTTTGCCTCATTATTCCAGTCGTACGATATTCTCCCCTCAGAAGATGTCAAGAGCAAGGGAATTACGAGTCGCGAGGACCGTGCTCTGCTGTGCGGAGTCAACAAGAAGATCCAGGCTGGCAACGAGCTGATCAACTGCTCTATCCTTTTGCCTAATGGAACTGCAGAGGAGGAGGTACTTACTGCCTTGCTGCATGGATCATGAAAGCGTGCGGCACAAACTGACGGAATGTTTTGTACCTATTTACCACAGGAGAGCAACGATCGCGAGAAATTCTCATACCTCAGAGAGTATCTTATGGCTGTGGAGTCGCTTGATAGCGTACGTTGACGATTAGGAGCTGCTAGGTTTTAGCCGGGTTTATTGTGCTCACCCCATTGCCATTGCCATTTTTGCTTTGGATGCCCACGACACAGAGAGAGTCACAACACGTCGTGTTCATGCTTGACCCGGAGTCTGACCAGTTCACGTACAGCGACGTTCGGAACCGCATTCAGCTGAGAAAGACGAAGGTATGTGTTGATGTAAACTTTATTGCATTTGGCGTGGTTTGGTATTCTGACGATGCTTTTTGGCGTTCCTGTGCAGATGACTGGCGAGGAAAAGCGTCGTCGCGGAGCTGTGGTTCACCGTCGGGACTACTCGGAAGGCGAGATCGATCACCGTACCCAGATTCTTTTCGAGTGTGGCGGTGTGTACGACGACCAGCTTGATGACGATGAGAGTGTGCGCGAGTTTAAGCGTCGACGGACAGGCGAGAAGCACACGCCGCCTCCTTCTGATGATGAGGAGACGAAGGCTGCCACACCGCCACCAGAGAGTTCGCCGGAGAAGTCGAGCAGCCCCGCTGCTGGAAAGCACGAGGGCAGCGATAGCCCCGTCCCACACGATGACGGCAGTGCTAGCCCAGTGATCAGCGACAGTGACAGCGATTAGCTTGCTGAGCTACTGCCAGTAGTGGGCATTTCGTCAAGACAGACAGGAACACTATGTGTTTTGCAGCACTTGTACCAGCTGATAACCAAAACCATTTTTTCCTCAAATCGACCCACGGAAAACAGATAAGGCATTGATAACTGAGGGAGGAGCACAGCTTCCCATGAAGTTCACTATCGTCTGTCTGCACAACAACACACGTAACTTTACTGTCCCTTGTGCTCGTTCTTGCACACTGCAACAGCGCCAATAATACCGGAATCGTACCCCGCGCTCGCCTTCTCAATGCGGACCTACAGTAGTTTTGCACAACGTGACCGAGCATACACGTCAACGAAACAGTATGGCGATAGATCGACGAAATGAGCAGACGTACAGGGTTGGGAAATTTGGTCCACGTGTGCTTCGCATAGGCACGACGGATTTGCTCGATGTAGGTCTCACCAGCCTCGGCGATTCCTCCCGATAGCACAATAATCTTCAGTTGGAAAAAATATATACAATGAAGCAACCTGTTTAGCCCACATCGCCTCGTAGTTTAGTCCATAAAAAACAGAATTTACCTCTGGATCCAACATTCGGCAGAAGGTTACGCAGGCAAAGCCCAGGTAGTCAGCGGCCTGTGCATTTCCACGCCATAGTCAGAAGCTTGTTCACGCAGAAGACCATAGAAAGCAGTCACGAACCTCCTCGATGAGATGCTTGCACAGTTCGTCACCTTCTGCTGCATGCTTGAAAACAAACTCCGCGTCGATGTCTTCTTCCGAGTATTTCGACAAACTTGAGTCGTGGCCTGCACATTTTTAAATTAAAATTGAGAAAACGAGTGAGAAACTTGTGTAAGTGAGTCTGATCTCAAGAGATGAAGCTTGAGCAACGAACCAGCGCGTAGATGCTCCTGGGCCTGCGACATCAAAGCGCCAGCCGAGCTGTAAGCTTCAAGACAACCTCGTTGCGAGCAGCCGCACTGCCTGCCATTGCGCTCCACAATCTGCCAACAACAAGTCGAATCCTTAAGCCACGTGACCAGCAGTCGCAACACCAAACCGACAAGCTCCGTACCATGTGCCCCCCTTCAATAGCATTGTTGCCACCTCGCACGAGTTGGCCATTTGCGACCACGCCGAAGCCCACACCCGTTCCAAGAGCTATATCCACATACAACCCCAGCATGTCAAACTCTGCGTCGACTTGATACAAACAGCTTTCGACGTACTGAGCATGATGAAGTCCTTGATGCCGCCCTTGGCCGTGCCCACCCACTGCTCCGCCAGAATGGCAGCATCCGCATCATTGCACACCGTCACCTTATCGACCAAGCACCAATCTCGTCAGCGTCTGCCTCACTCTTAAAACGAAAGACCCCCAACTAACCGGTCTGCCGAGGGTGTCTGTGAACAATTGCTGCAGGGGAACGTCCATCCAAGAGGGGAAGTTGGCGGCCGCGTGGATGACGCCACCAGCTTCCAGGACGCCCGGGCAGCCCACACCGACGGCCTCGAGGTCCCCCAATCCCAAGCGCGTCTGTCATTAACATACACAACTCGTAAGACGCCTGAACCGTGGACAACCCTCCACTGTAGAAGCGAAGACAGATTACCGCTCTAAGCACTTTGTGCAGCACTGCGACCGCCAGATCCACGACGTCCTGCGGCTCGTGCTTCTCCGGGTGGTACTTCTCCTGCTCGCGAGCCACCACGACGCCCTCGGACGTCACGACGCCCACCTTGACGCCCGTGCCGCCAATGTCGACACCCGCAAACATCACCGCTGCTGTCATTGCCGACTCCACCGTCTCGCTCACTGTACCGCCGCTCGAGGTATGAAGGCGTCTCTGCTCCGAATTGCTTGCGTGGCGAAACCACATGCCGCCATCTGTAACGCGTCCTGATTGGTCACTTCAGACTTCAAGTTACACGAGCAAGCAAAGAGGCTCACTGAGCAGCAACAACTTCAGTTTCACTCCAAGCCCAAGGGCACACAGTCTTCAAAACGTTTAACGCACAGCCAATCAACCATTCATGAATCACGAGACGAGTTTTGCAGCTTTTCGAGCTCGCTCCGGCACACGGCGACGGCACCGACAATCCCCGAGTCGTACCCCGCGGTGGCCTTCTCAATGCGAGTCGGGTCGGGGAAGTTCCACGTATGCTTAGCGTAGGCGCGACGGATCTGGTCGATATAGGTTTCTCCGGCTTCGGCGACTCCACCAGACAGCACGATGATCTGTTGGTACAGGTGCGTTATACTTACTACACAAGTTTCGTAAAGTAAAAGTGCGATTCGTACCTCAGGGTCCATCATTCGAGCGTAGTTGACACAGGCAAAGCCCAAGTAATCGGCAGCCTGTTTCATCCCAACATCACCGTAGTAAGCCAGACGAACGCTCGCGTGCGATAAAAAGTATTGCAGTTTCCGTACCTCGTCAACGAGGCTCTTACACAGGGTGTCACCTTCTGCAGCGTATTTGAAGATCATCTCGGCATTGATATCCTTTTCAGGGATCTTGGCAAGGCTTGATATCTTCCCTACAATTGAGATAAACGCGAAGATGCTGAGCACTTCCAGCAGCAACAACTCAGACTTTGCCAGGCAGACAGCTAACCCTCGTGCAAATTCTCTTTAGCCCGGGCAATGAGCGCACCGCCAGAGCTGTAGGCTTCAAGGCATCCTCTCTGAGTGCAGCCGCAAAGCCTTCCGTTGCGCTCGACAATCTGCAAGCGAAACGATGAGGGTTTGACACTTGCCGCCAAGATCAGCAAACCGCGTACCAAGTGGCCTCCTTCTACAGTATTGTGCGCGCCCCGCGCCAACTGGCCGTTAACTACTGCTCCGAATCCTACGCCTGTGCCAAGCGCTGCATCGTTTAATAACAGAAACATCGTCATGCACTGCTTCTCGGCCCAACCTAAGGTACACGTTTGAGTCACCATACTCAGCATGATAAAGGTTTTGATCCCGCCCCTTGCCGCCCCCACCCACTGCTCTGCCGAGACGGCAGCGTCGGCATCGTTACACACCGTGACCTGCACACCTCAATTGTCAGCACTAAACACCACCTCCACATGCACCCATTGCACCTACCGTCTTGCCGAGCTTGTTCTCGAATAATTGGCGGAGCGGCACGACTCCCCAGTTCAAGGCGCCACCTGCGTGGACGATGCTGCTGTCTTGCACGACACCAGGGCAGCCCACGCCCACGGCCGTCACGTCTGTCAAGTCCAGATGCTCCTGCAAACACACCAGCAACAGAGACGGTGAGAAGCAGTAGCGGTATTGCAACACTGCTGCAAGGCCCCACCTTTGCCAGGAGCTTGTGCAGCACTGCAGTTGCCAAACCCACGACGTCTTGCGGCTTGGGGCCCTGAGCCTCGTAGGTTTCCAGTGCTCGAGCCACCACTTTGCCCTCGGCCGTCACGACGCCCACTTTGACGCCCGTGCCGCCAATGTCCACGCCCACGAACACTCTCGCGGCTGTCATGAGTGCGCTCGAGCCCTCTGCTTGGCTTATGCACGCACAATCAAGTCAAGCAAGGCAAGTTGCCTTTTGTCGCGTGTCAAGCGGCAGATGGTGTGGTGCACCTCAACATTAAGTTCAACCTCCACTCGCATTGGTCAAAACCCATCGTTCGTCCATTGGTAAAAATACTGCACCTGCGGAAATTGCAGCCAAACTGTCCACAAGGAAGACGAAAAATGGCGTTCCTGGCAGACGACGAGATGGCGGCCTTCGAGGCTGCGCTGTCCTTCGTGGACGAGTTCGCGGACGGCAGCGGTGGCGCTCGTTCTGCACCAACCTTACAGCCCTTGGAGGTGCTAAACCCGCAGGAGATGGAGTGGGCGCTGAGCTTCCCACCGTCCAAAGGCTCGCCCAGCTCCGCGTCGTCCGTAGCGTCTCCGCCCTCCAACAGCGAGACGCATCACACCACCACAGATGAGGACGGATCGCCACGTCGCTCGCAGCAGCAGAAACCCAAGCGCGTGCGCGCGCCGCGACGACAGACGGCCAAGAAGCTGCTGCGCAAGAGCTGGGTCACGGGCGACTCGAACCGCGCCAGGAACGAGCGCCGCATCGAGGTGGCCTACCTGAAGGAGAAGGTGGCCCAGCTAGAGGCCGAGCTCGAGGGGCTGCAGCAGCACAGAGGGTCGGTAAAGCTCATCAAGCAGGATGAGCACGAGGACGCCACGGCTACCGACTCGTTGGTAGTGGGGCAGTCCGTGTGGAAGCCCGTGGCGCAGCAGCAGCGCAAGCGAAGGGAGAAAGCGGAGATCGAGAACGCACGACTGAAACTCGTTCTGGAGAGCCAACTCAAGGCCGCCAAGAGCATGCAGGTGCTGCTGCTCAAGCGAGCGAAGAACCAGGTATGTCAAGTGTTTTGATGATGTGGGAGTTGCGCAGTGTACGGGCTTTTTGCTGATGATTTTATGGCGCTTCGTTAATGCAGCTGATGGAGTGTGCACGAACGGTGACATCCGACACGACCGACTTCGCGGCAGGACGCATGGTGAACTACCACTCGGACTTCAGTGACTTTGAGGATCTGCTCGTGATCCTGGAAGGTGCTTACCGCGAGATGGATGCAGTCTTCTGCACGAACGGACTGAATTCCATGGAAGTCACGTATAAGGATACCCAAGTTCGCGAGGGAGATGACGGCATTTACTTGGACGTCTTCTCCAACAAAGTGCTTCCTTTCGACATGGAAACGACGGCGGAAGCGGTGTGGGACCATTTCAAAGGCGCCGACAAGCACAGAGGCAAGGTGTATGAGAAAGCTGCGAAGGTACAGTGGAGCGATACGGCATGTTTGGTTCATAGCTGTCGCTTAATTAGTTTTGGGTTTAATGTTGGCACAGGTTTTGGACGAGTCTGACACCATCGTCGAGAATTTTGCGAAAGAAATGTACGTTGGCTCGACGCACGCCATGTTCCGTGTGAAGCAAGTTTTGCGCCGCTACGTGGAGGAAGACCGTGTGGTGGTGGTGTTCATCTCGATCAAGACCCCTTTGGAAGTGGTGGACGAGCCTTTTGCAGGCCTGACGCACCGTCACCAGTGCTACGCCGTGGCCAAGCGTTCCTCGGTGCCTGACTCGCAATCTGGTGGCAAGCGTTGCCTCCTCCAGATGTGCTCGCTGGTGTCGCTGGAGCATGGCCAGGAGCAGCCGGAAAAGGACTCCCCGGTGATGGGGGCCATGACCAAGTTCATGATGGGGGCTGCTGCCAACAGCATCACGGCCAGCCAGGAGCTCATCGTGAATGCACTCATGGACAATGCTGTGAACCAGCCCAGCGGCTAAATTGGAAGGGGCCCATGACTACAAGTTTTGTGTGTCCCCGACGTTTACGAGGGGCTTGCATATTTCATCAACGGATTGGATCATTCAAGCGAAAAACTTTGTCGTGCAAACGCTGGGGCGTCGTCGACGAACGAATGAACAAACGCCAGGCCAAGACCGAGCGCACTGACACCGCCAAAATCGACAAGCAACAACCAAGGTAAGCACGGACGTATTGAGCGTAGCACTGTAACTGGGCAGCAACAGCTTCAAGACCGTGTGATATATACCTAAACTGAATATACGTTCCCAGCTACAGCATCCATATTGGTCGCCAACATGCAAGAGTTCAACAAGTTTTTGTGCCACTCAAATTTGTATCCTTTACGTGATAATTGTTCTGGTCCATTTTAGTTTGAGAAGAAGCACTTGATGCGGATTGACTCGGACGCGCCGTCATCGCTGGCGCAAACCGCGCGGCTGCAGCGCATGCAGTGGGCGGACGCGCTGCTCGTGTGCTTTGTGGCCGTCTTCCTGTGCAGCTCGTACCTCTTCTGCTTCCTGTACCGCCGCTGCTGCTTGTACACTCGGAGACACAACGACATGGCTTTCGTGCCCACCGCAGCCATTGCAGTAAGCGACATGGAGGAGCCGCTTCTGGGGGAGTTTGGCGACGACCAGCTGCCGACGATCAAGCCCGTCCCTCTCGCCCACGAGTACCAACCTTCTGCACCTCCACTGAGTTGGAAGACCGAGCACCGCGGGTTTTCTTCTTGAGTGTCAAGCCCATAGAGAGAAGCAAGGAGTGTACAAGTGCGGCTGCCGCCTGCACTGCAGCACACTCAGTGTCAACGCTCGCTATCGCTGAAATAATTTATGTATCTGGTGAGAAAGTAAGGCAAGTGTACTCGACGGTTCAACATTTGTCCTAGTCCGACGTGGCATTGGCAGCCGCAGACTCATCTGCATCACTCGGCGATGGAGCAGACTTGGTCGCTGGAGGCTCCTCTTCCTCCTTGGTTTCCTCTTCTTCTGACCCCAGGATCTTCTTCAGCTCTGTCGGGTTCTTCTCCGTTTCGCGCTGTTGCAGCGGGGGTAAGGCGGTGATGCTGGCCCTGATCTCGCGTTGGTGCATTGAGAAGAGCTGCAAGATACGCACGCATCAAGCCACGCGTGAGGTTAATGATCCAGCTTTCACCTCGGCTTTCCAACGTATCCCCATATCATTACCTCATGGAGAAGCTGATAGAGCAAATCGACTTCCAGCCCCATGGCGATCGTCATCCCCTTCGCATGCTTTGAAGAGTCCAGTTCCACCGATACGACTTGAATACCGAACGACGTGGTTTGAACAACGTTCACGACATCCTCGAACGGGATAATCGTTGTGCGCGCGAACATGGGGACCATAGTACGATAAATCAAGTTGCTACGGCAGAAATAAACACCAGAACGGGAAAAAGTTAGATCGGATAAACCCTTGAGCTCAGAAGGCCAGAAAAGAGTTATACCCATAGGTCACGTGCAGCGTCGCTGGGATGCCATTCACCATGCACGATGCCTCGTACAGAAGAACATTGGTTCTGCTATCCACCATCCATCAGAGCGGTTAAAACGATTCACCAATGAGAGCACTCATGACCAAGTCAACAATTTGCTCATACCTATCGCCAGCAGGCGACAAATTCAGGCTTGAAACTTCAGCTCCGTCCCTGCAGTGTATTACAAAGTCAGTTGTAATAATTGACAAACTCCAACTGAACAAATATGCAGAACTTACACTTCCATGATCGCCCGAATGGCCCGAGATCGCAAGCCCTGCACAGCCTCGACTCGCGCAGTAACTTGCTGCTGCTTCTCCTCAATTTTCTCGTGAAGTCGCACATCGCAGTCTTCCTTGCACATCCGCCAGAGGTTTTGCACTAGCTCGGAAACAACTTCGCCATAGATTTTGGTTGCTTCACCTGAATCTGCTGGCGTGCTGGACGGTGAAGCTTCCAGCTGCTTGGGCTTGTGCGGTGAAGGCGTGTTGTCCTCATTGGCCGATGGCGATTCGTCCTCATTGATCGAAAGGGCTTCAACTTTGGCAATCGTCACATTGGTGCCGTCTTTCTCATCTCCTCCGTTCGACGGCGCGTCAGTCAACTTGATTCCATACTTCTTCAAGATTGGTTCGAGTAATCCAATCAAGAGAGCACATGCAAACTCTTGGTCGTACGCGTACGATTCCAATGGAATGCACAGGTCTCTCATGTTGGCCTTCATTTCACTGGAAAGAAGGAAAAAGTCGTATTAGCCTGTGCATCATCTCATATCAAGATGAAGAGTACTGCACCTGCTGAACGCCCTCTTCAAGTCGGCCACGTATCCTTCATCGAGTTCTGCATTTTCAACTTCACCAACACCAATTGAAACAACGTCAGCAAGACCATCATTGGCGAGGTGCTTCAAAACCCGCTGCAGCAGCGAATTACCTGAATCCATCGAGTTCTCAGGTGTCGACATGTACAAATAGCTCAGCGCCAGACATTGACTCAGCAGTGTCGACTGCAGTGCTCCTAGCAACTGGTCCAGTGCGTATTTGTGCGGCTGGTTGTGTGCCTGAGTCGGCCACAGCGGGTTTCTTCCGGTGGTCATCATGCCGCCGAGCAGCTTGTTCTCGTCCGACACGAGCGTACAGATGTCCACCACCCGAAGCTTTGACGGAGACACACCGATGTGCACGTAGACGTTGAGGAAGGTGGTGCTGTTGGCCATGCCGTGCGCGACCGACTCCTGGGTCACCTTCTTGCGGAACAGCACCGCATTGGCGTGCTCCACGGCCACCAGGAGGCCCTTGCTGATGCAAACGGTGGCAATGAGCTCTTTGATGACTTCCCACGAGCGGTCAGGGCGGATCTGCACCTCCAGGATCGTCCACTGGCTCGGGTCCTTCTCCACGGGCATGCGCGTCATCCAGTGGGGCAGCGCGCGCTTGTCCTCGGACGCGGCGGCTGCACGGATCGCGTCAGCGTCCAGGAAACTGAAGTCCGGGTGGTCTTTTACGGCGCTCTTAGCCTCCTGTTCCATCGGATCGGCGTCGCGCGACGTCTTGCTCAGACCGAACTCCTCTTCCTCGTTCATGGCTTCTTTTTGAGACTGTAAAGCTTTTCAAGGAACTTGATGTGCCTCACACAACTTTGAAAGAATGGCGAGCGCGGCGGCGACGAGCGCTGGAGGGCGCAGCGCGTCGCCCAGAAGTTGGACGGACAGGTGAGCAGATGTGAAAAATGATGGCGTTCTGTAGACGCTTAACTAACGCCTTGGTGGTGCAGATTCAGCAGCTCAAGGTGGCGCTGAGTGAGCTGGACACGGTCAAGCCCAAGAGAGTAAGTTGGTTTAATGCAGTGAGTTTTGATACAGGCGCTGATGGTAGTTATGGATTTTCAGACGACGTACACCAAGAAGGCCAGCGTGTTTTTCCTGGAGAAGCGGGACGTGATCATCAATACCAAGAAAGGTGAGTCAGTGGTTGGTCTTTTGTCGGGCTGTGTCATGATAAGAGACTCACACGTTCTCGTTGCAGACGAGCTGAAGCTGAAGGAGAAGAAGCGGCATGAGGTCGGGCTTGAACTTCGCAACGCGGCGTAGTAGACCTCTGAACACTGAATAAAGCACGCTTTGACGGACACGGTACAGTACACAGCAATGATGGTGGAAGCGACGTCATGACGACCGTCGAGGCTGCGTCACTGCAGCTTCAAGGTGTGGAGGTCCCGCGCAACAAAAGGATCCATCGGATTCACCGCGTGCATTCTTCTTATCGTTTCTAGTCATTAAAATGGCTAGTTTAAAAAAACTGATCCGCGGCACTGCAGCCTGGATATCGTCATCTCGTGAGCAGGGTGTCGCTGGTGGAGGAGGCGCGGTGACGCAGTCGGCGGTGGGCCGGCGAACTTGCGAGAGACTTGTGCACAGCCGAGAGGAACTTGGCGTCCACGTACGTAGTCACCAGCTCGTGAACTTCTTCCGCCAGTCTCTCCCGCTCCTTGCGCAAGACTGCAACCTTGTCGGCGTGCGCGGTGATGTTGAAGAGGAAATACACGTTCTCTGCAATTGAGCGGCTCTCTTCCAGCACCCTGATGTGTGAATACAGCAGCACCGGCAAGCCCACGGCCAGCACATACGCATACGAAGATCCCAAGAAGTACCAGGTTGCAAGGATCAGCACAAGCCAATGCACGGGCACTAGCACACTGCAGTACATTAAGAGCACTCACACAGTAAGCAACATGATCACAAGAAACAGATTCAATACAGACCAGCGACTTACCCTGCAGCGAAGATCTTGAACATTGACTTGGATTCCACGAACCCAGCAAGACTATTCATCTTCGTGCCTGTGTATCATTAAGACAAACGTTAGCCGATTTCAATTCTCTATCGCTGACATACAAGCCGGGAGACGTACCAATAAAGTAGTAAGGAAAGTTTAGCAGCAGACCGGGCGTCGCCAGCGGCAGCAGCACAAGCAGATAGAGAATCCGCTCCAAGAACAGTTGCAGGAGCGATTGCTCCTTCGGCACCGGCAGGATCACCTCTTGGTCCTTCAGGCGCAGCTTCTCCAGTTGCTCCTTGTATCGCAATACCTTTTCACGGATAGCTGCGATCCGCTCTTTCCGTTCGTCGTCTCGAGGCTCTTGCTCCAGCATGTTGATAATGTACTGCGTCAAGCGGACCTCCTTGTTGGCATCGATGGACCCAGGCGTGTTCAGATAGAGGCGCCGCATCACCTGCGCCGCGCGAATAGTGCTGAAGTCAGACGCGTTGAGGGTCACGCCGTGCATTCGCTCCTCCAGCTCATGGGTCAGTCGCTTTACTTCGTTGTGCTCATCTTCTTGGAACGCTTCGCTTTGCACCATGTCGGGTGTGATCGTCATGGGCGGACCGAACTCCAAGGTCATCTGGCTGCGAAAATGGTCCTTGTTGAAGTAGTTGAGCCCCAACGGGATGATCGGGATGGGCTGGTCGTAGCGTTTGGCAAAGCCCGTGGCCACGCGCACGACACCCGTGCGCAGCGAGAGCATCTTGGGCGCTGTGTACGAAGTTCCTTCAGGGAAGAGAACCATGACGTTGCCGCCGGCGAGTACATTCCAGGTGTGCTCGAACATGGCGCGGTTGGCGGCCTCGAGCTCCTCGGGCGTCTTGTCCGAGTCCACGTCGGCCAGCACGGCTTCTTTGCGTCGCGGGCGGTACACTGGCACGGCGCCAAAGCATTTGAGGACGAAGCCGGCGATGGGGTTGCTAAAGAGCGAGCCCTTGGCCCAAACGTACGGGCTGCGGCCGTGGCTGATACACTCGGTGATGACGACGATGGGGTCCACGAGCATGTTGGGGTGGTTCGGGCACAGGATCACGGGGCCCTCGCGCGGCAAGTTGTTGAGCCCGTAGACCACGATCTTGCGGAAGTACGTATGCAGCAGCAGCCGCAGGAAGCGCGCCACGATAGCGTAGCTCTGCGTCACGAGCACCGCGAGCGCCAGCGCGAGCCACAGCAGCGTCGACAGCATCGTCACTAGGTTGGCTGGTGTCGGTGAAGTGGCGTAATACGGATAGTGGCGGCTGCGAAGCTTGCTTGTCGCGGAGAAAGCTGCAATGCCAAACGATCCGGTGCGGTGTGAGCGGCGAGAAATGAGCTACTGTACCCATGACGAGCAAAGCCGACGCGTTCGACACGTTGGTGTGTGTCTACATCATACAATGTTCCCGTGTGGTCCACACAACCCTGTGAAAGACAATAATCGTTTCGCGCGCTTATGTTCATGTGGACCACATGAGTGGAAGGTCCTGTTCGACGACCGACGACCGAAAAATTTGCTCTGTTCGCCATCGAAGGCTCGGCTCAGCGGCTTTGGGGGGTGGACCATCATGGTGTCGGCATTGTCGGCGGCATGACATCGCCAGCGGAGCTGATGAAAGGCGAACATTTAACTCACTGAAGCAGCAATGAAACCCCTTGTGGAAACGGCAGCGCAACCATATCCGACGTTGCGAGGGTTACGGAGCCCAGCGCTGCGGCAGGGCCTTTGGAGGCGGAGCTCGCCATGTTCTTTTTGTTGCGAGCCCGATCACGGTGCGCGTGCACGCACGGGCGTACAATCCCTATACGCGCATCGTGGGACCCAGCGCCGCTGGCCTTCGTCTGCTCCACCGAGCCGATCTCGCGCTTGCCGAGCGCTCGGCGTCGGCGTCGGAGCCAACGAGCAGACGACCATAATACGCAACCTTCGAGCATGTTCCAGCGGCCTCCAGGCACTTGCGCACGACCTGCACTCCTTCCGTATCGGATGCCGTGCGCGCTTGCGAGGTTCGTGGCCGGTCCGCTGGGTTCTGATAGCGCAGGAACATGCTGCTGCTGCATCCAGTGCTGCCGCTTCAATCGACACCAGTTTCAGTAGCTGATGTAACGTGCGTGGCCGGCGTTGCAGGTGTTGCTGGACTTGCTGCTCGCCATGCACACGGCCCAGGTGGTTGCAGACTCGTTGGGCTCCGCTGGTGTAACTTTGGTGTAACTCTGTCGTGGAGGCGCAGACAGGCCACGTGCGGATATCGCACGCCGAATCGCATATCGACCGAGCACCATCCAGCTCTATCCAGTCGGTGTTTCCAACGAACCGCCCCACGTCAAGCTCCCCCAGAGACGACGTACAAACCTGTCTTTGCCTTGCAGTCGCGCGCTGCTCGTTGTACCATACAAGCGAGGCCTGTCCAAAGGAGCCGGCGACACGACGAGGCCAGTCGAATCGGACCCGTCGAGCCACTTAGCGGAGCGTAGCAGAGCAGGACACCGGACAAGCCTTCCGAGAGAGAAAGTCAGGCAGCCATGGCCATGTTCCAGAGCGGAGTGCAGGTGTTCATCCCGGCGGCGCTCAACCGGCCCTCGCACACGCTGTACAGCATCTGCATGCTGGTGCAGCCCACCATCCAGGAGTGGACCGTCAACCGCCGCTACTCGCAGTTCCTGCAGCTGCGCAAGGACATCCAGCACAAGCTGGCCACGCGCGGCGTCTCGTGCGCCAACTGCGCCAGCTTCAACCGCGCCATCAGCAAGTTCCGCTTCCCGGGCAAGTCGCTGCTGCGGACCAACTCGGTCGTGCGCCACCGCGTGTCGGCGCTGCAGGACTTCCTCAAGCTCCTGGTCGAGCGCGTGTACAACGACCTGCCCAAGTGCGGCATCTGCGGTGAGGAGATCAAGGACCTGATGCGCCCGTTCCTCATCCGAGGAGCACAGCCCATGAACGGCTCCATCATCTCCAAGATCAACAAGTCGCTGTCGCTCGACTCGTACGCCGTGGTGGACCAGCCGGTGATGCCCGTGCCGGAGCCGGCGCCGCCCATTTCACCCTCGTTCATGGGCAAGGAGCTGTTCAGCGCCAGCAAGTCGTCGAGCAAGCCCATTTTCACACATAGTCAGGTTTCCTGCGGCAAGTCGCTCTTCTCGCGCAATAAGGCGATGATGAGCACCCGGTCGGACGATGCGTCCACGCAGCCCAACGAGTCGGAGGACCCGCTGATGGATTACTCGGATAGCGACGAGGATGGCTACGGCAAGAAGTACGACGACCAGCGCTGCTACGACGAGGGCGTCCCGCTTGAGGAAGCCATGAAGCAAGTGGTGGTGCCCAAGGGAACCCGCCTAACGTGCGAAGAAGTGGTCGTCCGGCTCACGTCGATGTGGGCCTCGTACGACTTGGAAGAGGCTCTCTCCTCTTTGCCAGCCGATCGGCTCTCGCAGCAAGCCAACTTCTCTGTCGACGACAAGGAGTACGCGTTCTAAGTGTGATGTTGGATAGTGCAATTTTGCGGTAGCTGCTAGCCGGCCAACAGAGCCGCATCGCTCCATGGGCAGGGCGTTGTGCAAAGTAATTATGAAGCAGTCAGTACTATATATCAATCGATCACCACTTCGAAACTCATCTTCAGTCTGGAGCAGCACCACGCAACATCACACCCAAGCTAAAACGCCACTGGATTCCATTTCCCTGCACGCGTGTTGCTTTAGACTCGACTCGTGCTCGCTCACAGATCGGATTCTATAACTTTTCGGGGTCAGTGATGCCCGTGGCGACCACGGAAACGCGTAGCTTGCCGTCTAGGGAGTCGTCAAACGTCGAGCCGAAGATGATGTTGGCGTGCGGGTCGTCAAGTTCCCGAGTCACACGCTCCGCAGCTTCGTCGACTTCAAACAGCGTCAGGTCAGAGCCACCTGTGATATTTACGATCATGCCCTTCGCGTCCTGCACGCCAAGAAAGAAACAAGTGAGCAAGACAGCGACACTGCAGTAGTCGTCATTTCCATGTTGGAAGGCGAACACGTTGCATACCTTGATCGAAATATCTCCCAGAAGAGGATTCGCCAACGCGTCCTCTGCAGCGCGCAAGGCCCTAACCAAAACACAAGACTCAGCCGATCCAAACTTATCGCATATTGCTCCAACAGCAGCGCAGTCGTACCTGTTCTCTCCATCAGCCTCTCCACTTCCCATCATGGCATTCCCCATGTTTTGCATTACCTACAGATGCGAAGGATAAGCAGTGAATGAGCCACGCGCGCACACACAATTGCAAACCAAGAAAAGATCTGCGTACCGACTGAACGTCGGCAAAATCCAGGTTAATGAGCCCCGGCATCACCATCAAATCGGAAATGTTCTTGACGCCGTCAAGGAGCACATTGTCCGCCATTCTAAACAAACATGGGTCACACTCCATTAGTGCCGGCCAGCAAATAGTACAAATCCGCATAGTCGGCATGAACTCAAGCCAAACCACGCACCGGAATGCATCCATCAGAGATGTGCGCTCATTCGACATGTTGAACAGATTTTGGTTCGGGATCACCAGCATCGTGTCCACACTATCCTTTAGCTCCGCGAGGCCTTGGGCCGCAAGCTTCGCGCGGTTGTTGCCTTCAAAGCGGAACGGCTACAATAGAAGTAGCAAAGCAGTAAAAGTGTTAGGTATGCGTTCTCCGATCAAAACTGGCGAGGCTGCTAAACGTGAACGCACCTTGGTGACCACTGCCACTGTGAGAATGCCAGCATCAAGAGCCGCTTGAGCGATGACGGGCGCTGCACCTGTCCCAGTTCCGCCGCCCATTCCTGCAGTGACGAACATCTGCACATTTACAACAGGTAAATCAAGTGATCGGTGCTTAAACAAGTTTCAACGGAGATGCAACTCACCATGTTCGCACCCTGAACCCGCTCGAGAATTTCATCAATGGCAGCCTCTGCTGCTTCACGGCTAGATCAATGGATAGTTCAGGTCAACACGCATGTAAGATATCTGCGGCCAGTCATTCGCCCGGAGAATGTACTCACCCAACTTCGGGATTGGCGCCACAGCCCAGTCCTCCAGTCAGCTCAGGAGCCATCTGAACGCGGTTTTCAGTCAGAGTCGTGCGCAGGTGCTGGGCGTCCGTGTTGCAAACGAGGAACTCCACGCCCTGAAGACCGCGCGCGATCATGTTGTTAACTGCAAAATAGGCCCCACCAAAGCGCCAATCAATCACCAAAGTCCGCTTCTTCAGTCAACAGTGAATATTCACGCACCCGCGTTTCCGCCAGCTCCTCCAACGCCAACCACCACAATCTTCGGCGCGAAGCCCGACAAGTCCGTCACGGGGTGGTCCTGCGTGAGCCACAGCGGCTGAGTGGAGGTCACCGCCGGTGGCACGAGCTTCTTCTCCCTCACAAGTGGCACAGCATTCACGTCCGTCGGCGACGTAGCCTCCGTGTCCCCACTTGCCTTGATCGCGTCGTCCTCGTCGTTGCGCGCATTCTTGAAGCCCTGGAATTATAACACGTAAACAGTCAGATTTGGGGACACTCTACTGAACCAGCGGGGAGTTCTTTACCATGCGCAGCGCTGCAGCAGCAGCGTCAGTGGCTTCGGTGGAGAAGGCAAGGCGATTTATACCGAGGCTGGAGCTCTGGCGGGTTCGCATTAGCGCCGTCGCTGCGGCCTTCACGCGGGAGATCGCCATCGACACCGGATCGCCACAAAAAGTGATGAACGTCACTAAAGTCGAAATTAACGTGACATACCGATTTAGTGCATTTTTAGATAAGTGGCATTGGCATGACAGCTTCAATTCAGCAATCCAACATTGAGAAACAAACAGCTCTTTATTTCTATATTGTGTGTGCATGAGCTCTGCACTATGCGTCAGCGTTTCCAGTGGCGTTCTCTCTGCGCTTCTTGGCTTCCGTGCCAACACGCTTGAACTTCTTGCTCTCCGTTTTGCTCAGGCCGCGAAACTTTTGTTTATCCCAGCGCGACATCTGCAGCGAGTCTCGGCACCCAGCGCCGCCTTCCCAGTGGCGAGACGTTGATTTCTTCGCAGCAATATCATTGCCACAAGAGCACACTTTCACCGAGCTCGATTGCTCCTTCGAGCACAAACCGCATATCATCCGACTGGCGAACTTACCGAGGCTTGCTTCAGGGCAGTCACTCGAGTCATGGCACACGTCGCACGGAAAGACCTTGCCACAACACTGGAATCTGAACCAGCGCAGAGAGTGCTTATAGTGATCACATGCTCCGTTGCGCGGCAATGGCTGGCCCAAAACGAACGTCTCCACGACTTGCTTTGCTCCTTTCTTGGTACTCTTGGTTTTTGGTGCCGCTTTATCGGGAGAGTTACAACTGCGCTTGCCGCTTGATCCTTCAAGCTGTCCTGCCACGAACCGCTTTGCCATCACAGCAAGCTTGACATGACAGGAAAAACAGGCTTGCTCTGATCGCTGCCTCGGTGCAACTCTCTCCAACAACGCTTCACATCCGCACTCCAAGCAAGTAGCTAACACATCGCTTGGTAGCACATCGACAATTGTGCAGTTCTCAGTGTCGACATAAGCCAACACGTTGCTTTGCGAATGGGCAAACACCGGTCGCATCAACACTTGATGAAGCACACTGCATCTTGGGCACCACTTTTGAATCCCCGTCGAGTCCAAGCTTAGGATTGCGTCGAATTTGAGCGGGCAGTTATCACACTGGACTTGGCACACGAGCCGATGGGCAACAAGCGTTCCAACTTCGTGCAGGAACAGATCTTCGAGGCAGATTTGAGTGCCCTTCACTTCAGGTTCCGTCTCGATCGTGACTCGCTTCTCGCTTGGAATGATTCGTGAGTTGCGGGAACTATCGTCGCTTTCGAGTGACACGGTTGCGGCTTCCTGCTCTTCCTCCTCGCGAGTATCCAACTTCTCCTCTTTTGCAGAAATTGTGGCGATCGTGACATCTACACCACGCCGCACCAGATCGCATAGCACCTTGAAGCGGTCAATGCACTCGTTCAAGGAGCGACCATCCACTTCATTTGCGATGCTGGTCCATCGTTCTCTCTTGTCCATTGATGCCGGAAATGTTTTCAAGGCCAGATCAAGCGCGCGTTGCTGCACTTCGGACCATTCGCTGCTGTCGTCGCTTTGCTTCTCGGAGACGTCAGCACTCGCGCTCTCATGGGAGCTTTCGGCTTGAGTGTCTACTTCCGTACTCTTCGCTTGAGCCGCAGCACTAATAGGAGTACCTAAGTGAACGACAACAGCACGCGGAGGAAGATCGGGATCACGTTTCTCAGTCGTATCTTTTGCTCCAGGATTCTTGGCTGAATGAGAGAACTTGCACTTATCCCCGTCGCGACACTTGCCCTGCGCGAAAAACTTGCACTTACGAACGCGAGCTTTCTTCTTCTTTCTCTGCTTCATTTGCTCTGGATCCGGCACCGGTGTTGCCTCATCAGGTGGTTGTGCTGGGTCGGCTTCCCTGACAATCGACATGGCGTCCGAATCAGTCGCTTCCGATACCTCGCCACCCTGCACATCCTTCGTTTTTTCCTGTTTCTTTTGGTGAGAGAATTTGCAGCTCTCGCCATCTCTGCAGTTGCCTCGCGCGAAAAAGCGGCAGGGACGCTGTCCGCGTCTCCTCTTGGGCTTCTTCTCGCTCGGAGCTGACACCAATTTCTCCGCCACGGCTGTCTCCGTGACGTCAGCCTGGTCGTCACAATTCATTGAATACTCTTCCTTCTCCTTGCTCGAGTCATTCTCGAACGGTGCAATGATCCGCCAGAAGTTGTTGTCGATCCAGGTCAGCAGCTTCCGCAGCGAGAAGCCTCCGCGAAGCTGCTGCGCTCGATCATTCACGGCAGCGTTAAGCGCGTCCACCTGCTCATCGGACAGCCGACTGTTCCACTGGGCAAAATCCACTTGGGCAGCTTCCGCCGGGTATGTTCCTGGCAGCGTCATCTGCAGCTCCACTTGGCCCTTGAGTCGATCAGGCAGTTCCGGGTCCGAGAGGCTCACGAAGAGACTCACGCGCTTGTCGTGCGACGCTGCGTCCTCGCTGCACAGTTGTAGGTGGTAGCGGCGCTCCAGCGCCATCCACTCCTTCTTGGCAGCGTCCGTCTCGCTCGCCAGCGCTTCCTGCCAGCTCAGGTCCGTCATCTTGAAATACAAGAAAATTCCGGAATGAGCTTTTTTAGGGGGTTTTCTTCAAGTTTTTAAGGGCTTCTGATTGGTCAGCGATTTTACCGGATCGAGCGTTCCCAGAATTCGACCAACGGCTCCGTCAAGAAGGTCAATAAATTATTGACCCATGTGGAATGTGCGTCTTCGCGGCCCGCGAGGCGAGCTCCTGGTGCTGAAGGTGGACCCGGACGCGAGCTTCAAGACATTCTCGGGTGCCCGACTGTAGTAGAAGATCTCAAGTGCTTCGTCGTAGTCTGATGTGGTTCTTTGTTGTGCTGCATCAACAGAACTCGCAGCCAAGGAATTGGGTCTGAAAGCTTCCGACTCGCCAAGTTGTAAGTCTTGTATGCGAGTCTGCATGGATATACAGTACTGACTGTTTAAATGTCGTTGTGCAATGCAGTTCGCAGAGGTTTCCCGCCGCGGGTCGTGGAAGCGAACGGCTCGGAGCGCGTCAAGTCTGTCTTTGAGGCTAACGACACGGTCGTGGTAGGCACGAACGCTAGTGCTGGAGCTCCAGTGCAAGCGTCTGCGCCTCCGAAGAAGGCAGTAGCAAAGCCGAAGCGAGCGGCTGCGAAGAAAGCAGCGGCTAAAGCCACAATAGGTGGGGTACACACGCTGAATCCTCCAACCAGCGCGAAGAAGAGGGCGCCGCCGAAGCGGAAGATCGCAGGCAGTGGACATCAACTTGGCAGCTCGCTGGAAAATAATCCGTCGGAGGCTGCAGAGGCTGCAAGTGCGAGTGACAATGAGCCGCAGCGTAAATACCGTCGTAGCCATGCAATTAACCTCACGTCCAAAGAGGACGTGGAGATTGCCTTGGTGAGCGCTGTGAGCGGCCAATCCAATGATCGCGCGGCGAAATTCTTCCGTGCGGCAACGAAGAATGCAGTGGAGCATCAATACGAGATTACACTTGCTAACGCTAGGCTGAACGCTGCGTTGTCACACAACTTTGAGATGGAAGAATTGTCAACAGCCCGGCGCGCGGATGGCAGCGCTGCTAAACTGCGCGTGCGCTTCAAGGAGACGCCACGTAAGTGGAAGGAGGAAACGGTGGATCTAGTGAAGAAGGACGAGCTGCAGGCCATTTTGAAATACGTGTTGATATCGGGAGGCGAGACTGGGCGCGAGATGCTGAAGCCCTTCAACATGGCGCAGGTTTCTACAAGGGTCTTCTGGGGAATCGCGCATTTGTATGATGGAGATGTAGCTGCAGGTCTGGCAGACCTTGTTCCTGACGAAGATTGGTCGTTCTTGGACACTCGCACGCGGTAAGCTCAGTGGCGTGGCAGCATCTTTGCGCATGTGTATTTAACACTGCTTCTTCTGTTTGTGGTGCGGGCTGGTTTCAGCGTCATGTCGGAGAAAGCGATGGAGGCACAGGTATGCTATGCTTGTAGCATTGCCTTACTTGGATAAGTAGGCAACCTCTGAACTGTGCATCATTTTATAATTTACTAGGCGAACGAAGAGCACTACAAACTGTGGAAGCAGGGAAAGCAAGACGGTGGCCGTGAGTCATCCCCGGAGGCAGTGAGCAAGGCCAGAGCAAGCAAACGATCTGCGGCCAAAGACAAGAAACCTGAGGTGATTCAGGTAGACTCTAGCGATGAAAAAGTGAAGCAAGAGCCTGCAGAACCGAAGGGTAAACGAGCAGCGCAGACACCTGCTCTCTCAGCAAAGGAAGCGACCCCAACCACCCTGCGTAGCGCCGCGGCACGGGCTGCACTGGCCCGGTTCGACCGAAGTGTGCAGACGAGTGCTGTTGTATCCGCGTTTGAGGAGAAACCTCCTGCGTGCTCAACTAGCAACCAAGCGTCCGTCGATGACGAAGAAACGGAGTCTGAAGAGGACGTGGAGGAAGCCACTACGGTTTATTGCGATTCGTGCAAGAAAGCACGTATTCTCTCACCAGAAGAAGCAGAGAACGCTGAGCTTGATAAGGACCCGTGGACTTGTGCCAGTCTCGCCAAGACTGGACGTAGCGGTGGATGCGATGCTGTTGACGATGAGGTGGCTCAAATCACGGGCTCTTCAATCGCAGATTGGCTTCGAAAGGCTGGCATTACCACTCGGCAAGAACTCGCGGACGCCTCGGTGGGCTCTACAATGCACGCTCTTGTGAACCCGCTGGACCCGTCAGCTCACGCTTTGCAGCCGAAGCTCGAAAAGTTTATCGACGAGGTGCGTAACCCCGTGGAACTCGTGTTGTCGATGATCTCATGACTAATTGTGCTTTGATCCAGGCTCGTCTTGACGAGGTGAACGACTGGATGTCGGAAATTGTTGGCGACGCTCGTGTGGTGCAACGGCTGGAGGTTGAAAAGCTAGGAACTCCTGCCGACCTGCTGGCGACACCAAGCGACTTGGTCCTTGAAGCTGCTGGCAATGCTGCTGATGTATCCCTCAGCGTCGTAAGCTCCTGGCAATCACGTGCCCAGCAGTTGGTGGACGAGCACCCTTGGCTGGCGGAGTGGCGGACGCTGTGAGCCCTGCGGGTTTTGCACAAGCAGTTCTGAAAACGAAATGACCTTTATTTTTCTTTCCGTCTTTGGGTTTTCTTCTTCTTCTACACACAGCAGAAGGCGACAGACGGCGTTGCTGGAGTTGCCACTCGTTCGCTCCTCGTGGTCGCTCCACATTTCTGCCAGCCGAGATATCGCCTCCGTCCTTGCCGTCTCGCCACCTGCCGCATACAGCGCGATCCGATGACCGGGGCCGTGAATTTGCTAACTTGCTGCCTACTTAGTCGATCTTGATGGAGCTGTAGATCTTGCGCGTAAACCAGAGGCAAGCGAAGTAGCCGATGGTTCCCGTGAGGAAGAAGAACGTGATCGAGATCAGGAACATGTAGCCGAAGTACAGAATGCCCGAGACGAAAGCCGTAATGTTCAGCTTCGTGAAGAAGTACAGGAACGAGTACAGGAACAGATACACGGCCGCAGATCCCGAGGTGAGGAACGAACGCCACCACCAGCGGTAGTCCTCTGCACAGAGCTGGAAGTAGCACATGACGACCGTCACCTCCGCGCACGTGGCAACCAGGATCAGCAGCACGATGAACAGGAAGCCGAACACGTAGTAGATCTGGTGCAGCCACAGCGCCGACATGATGAAGAAGAGCTCGATAAACACGGCGCCGAACGGTAGGATGCCGCCCACCAGGATGCTGAAAGGCGACGACAGGTACCACACTTGCTCCGGGATCTGACGCGCGATCTGGTTCGTACGCACAGGCTGCTCAATGGCAGCAGCCTTGAAGCCAAAGTAGCTGCCCAGGAAAACGAGCGGCACCGAGATGCCGAACCACAGCACGAGCAGCGCGAAGAGCGTGCCAAACGGCACGGCCTGCGACGACGCCTTGCCCCACAGCACCAGGTTCAGCAGGAAGAACACGGCGAAGAGCAGGCCCGGGTACAGCACGGCCGTGAGGATCGTGTTCTTCTTCCAGTCCTTGCCGTTGAACATCTTGTACGTGCGCGACGAGTGGTAACCCGCGAAGCTGCCCATGAACACGAAGAGCAGCAGCAGCGTCGTAAGCAGCGAGCCGCGGTTGGCAGGCGAGAGCAGGCCCAGCAACGCGATAACCATCGTCGACGCGCTCATGCAGCACACCTGCACACCCGTGCCAACGACCACCGAGAAAAGCATGGGCGAGAGCTGCGGCGGGCGGAACACGTCGCCGTGGACGAGCTTCCATCCAGACTCCTCCTGCGCCTCCTCCGTGGTCTGCACCTCGTTGTAGCGCGCAATATCGCGATGAAGCGTGCGCAGCATGATCATGGCAATCATGCCCGTCAGGAAGAGCACGATCATGAGCGAGTTGATGATGGAGAACCAGTGGATCTGGTCGTTGGAGCTCTTGCTGCTGATAATGCGGTCCCAGCGCTCCTCCCAGACGATGTCCGACTTGACAAACTGCACGTCGTACGTGTACAGCACCGTGGTCTCGCCCTCCGGGTTCAGGTACTGGTAGTTGCCCTGCGAGACCTCCTCGATGTTGACGAACTTGCCGCACGTGTCCGAGTCCAATTCCTGGCCTGCCATGGGTTCGTTCTCAAAGCTGTGCTTGATGGACGTGGGCACGACTTCAAAGCCGACGACGCGCCACTTGGGGACGTCTCCGTCCTCCTCGGCGTACGGGTCGGCGTTGACCGAGATGATGATGCGCACGTGGTTATACAGCAGGTACTTTCCGTCCTCGTCCACCTCGCCCACGGGGAAGCCGCGCTTGAAGGACCCGGCCTGCTGCGAGTCCGTCGGGTCGCGGTACAGCACGGGCAGGTTGTCCACCACCCACTGCACGTAGTACTCGTCCTTGATCATGTCGATGAAGGACTGCGACTGCTCGGCCGTGTACGTCATAGGCTTGCACAGCACCTGGCAGATGGCGTCCTTCTCCATCTGCATGTTGTACAGCGAGTCCATGATGGCGTCGCCGGCCATGATCTCGCCCAGGTTCTCCTGCTGCTCGTTGGTGGCCGTGGGCTTGCAGAACGGCAGGTAGTAGTACTCGTACGGCACCAGCGTCTTCGTGGACGTGATCTTGTTCACGTTGAGGCGCACGGCGTCGCCCGCGGCCCAAGCCTCGGGCGCCACGCCTGGCACGTAGAAGGCTGCGCTGGCCTCCTGCACGGCCAGGAGCGCAGCCAGCGCCGTCGCTGCCACGCTCGTCATCCACATGATAGCTAGGAGAAGAGGGGGAGGAGAGGGGAAGGAGAAGGGGGAAGCTCAACTGCCGTTACCCGCCTGGCTTCTTCTCGCGAAAAGTGAGGGAGTGTGACTGAAGTCGTGCCACGAAGCTGGATGCTTGCCGAGCGCGTACCGCAAAAGAGAACTCAGTATTCACACACAGAGGCAATTTGGCCGTTATGTATAACGTATCAAAACTTTTGAGGTCAAGGATTGGCTAGAACTACCTACGCGCTATGAGAAGAGCTCTCTTTTGCGATATACCCGCCCAATCCGATGGATAACAAAGCACAGGACCTGTGAAAATGGATATGGATCGTCCGAGAGCAGACTTTCAGCCAATCAACGCGTGTTAAGACGCGACTCGATGACTGGATTGGACAAAAACACGGCGAATCATATCGCGACACGACCGGCGGTTTCATGTTCGGACACACCAGATCCGGGTGTGCCACACCACGTAAAACCCGTCAATTCCGATTTTTGATCCCCTCGGGGTCAACGAGTAACGCAACGTCGAAGCAAAGAAGCCCGCCTTCAAGCTCCAAGCCGCCCGCTTTGCTGCGTATTCGCCTCCTCCCACACAAGGACCTGAGGGTGTATTGACGCCTTCATCAGCCTAATATCTTCCCCGTCAGGCCAAACGCACGGGTCTGAGCGTGACCGGAACCCGCTCGCCATTTCCTTCAACCTCCGTAATTAGCCTCGGCGTTCTCGGTCTATTGCTGTCCGTCCACTAAGAAGCCTCAGAGCCTGTGACCGCCAGTGTCGAAAAACCGAAGTGAGCCAACAGCCGAGTGAAGCGATGGAGGTGGCCGTGGTCTCCGAGGCCGTGGTGTCCGAGGCGCTGCACCAGCTCTACAGCCCGCTGAGTTCCCCGCGCGTACGGCGCCGTGCCGACTCTCTGCTGCAGCAATTCCAACGCTCCCCCGAAGCGGCGCAGACGGCACTTGCAGTTCTACAGGCGCCTATTGTCGACACGGGCAATGCCGAGCACAACGCGCTGCTGCGAGCAAAGCGCGCCTTCTCGGCGTCGACGATCTACTTCACTGTGGCCTCGTACATCCGCAAGTACAAGATGGACGACCCCAGCAACTGGACGCCCGAGGATCGCGCACAGCACGAGCTCCTCGTGAAGGACTTTGAACAGATGGCGCAAGACGTCTGGAACGTCATGACGGGACCCAATGGCACCCACGAGGAGCGGAACGTGCAGACGCACCTGGCGCTAACGATCGCTGTCATCTTGTTGCGCTTCCACGAGCCACAGGGCAATACTACTGTCGTGGGCGCTGTGGAATGGCTGGTGCAAAACCAGCAGCACCCGGTCAGTGATGGCGTCACGGCTACCTTGACGAATTTTGCCGTGCTGCTGACACTCAAAGTCATTCCAGAGGAGGTGGACAACAAGCGCGTGAAATTTACCAAGTTTAAACGCGCGCAATGCGAGGACATGATTCAGCAGTGCGCGGCACACGTGGTTCGGACAGTTTTGCCATCGATGGCTACCGCTATTGATGCCAGCGAGGAGCAAGCTCAATTGCGTGGTCTGCTCTTGCAGGCATTTGCGAGCTGGGTGGAGCACGGAACCATTTCGCCGGCAGTTATCATCGAGTGCGGCATATTGGACCGCGCCTTTCGTGAAACGCTGATTCCGGCGTCTTCGGTCTACGCGTTGCAGGTTGTGCGAGAAGTGGTGCGAGCCTGTCGTCACGGGGAGCATGTGCAGCTGATGGAGCTTGTGATGCACAACTTCGTCGTGCTTGGGAAACACGTGCAGGAGCGCACTGCAGCATCGGAGAAAAGCGTGGACTTTTGTCTCGCGAACTGCGCTAGAGCGATTTCGGAATGTGGACAAGCCTTCATCGTGTACTTCGTGGAGTACACACTGGATATGCAGCCGGGTTCTTTGGTGTACGAGTTCCTGGATGTGGTTCTCTTCTTCACGTCGTTGAACAACCTGGACATCTCGAACGAAACTATGGACTTCTGGATTGACTTCAGGGTGTATGTATCTGGCAAGCATGAGCAGCGCATGTACGTGTTCGAAACTTTCATCTCCCGACTGCTGGTGATTCTGGTCGAGCGCACTCAGTATCCCGAGGGGTTTGAAGCGTTCCCGGAAGCTGCCAAGGAGCGCTTCTTCTTGTACCGAAGCGAAGTTCGCAACGTATTCCGTGCACTTGCTACTGTCACAGTGGCGAGTGAGGACAAGTTCATTGTAGACGTGATTCATGCGATTTTTCAGCAGTACGAAGCCGCCGATTCGGGAGCCCCCTTGCCGTCGAATGTACGTGCCACCCTTGAACAGTTGATGGTTGTTCACTGTCCAAGAGAACTTACCCGTTCATTGTATGTGTATGTGGTGTCTAGTGGTGGCAGCGTACAGAAGTTTATGTACACGCTCTTAGTGCGTTATCAAAATCGATTCGCGAAGAAGACACCTCCCTCATCCCTAGGCTTTTTGAATACTTGTCGCGCAAGGAGCCCTCTCACCGCGCACTCATGCGCACAGTTACCATCTTTTTGGGTGTGGCCGGCCACTGGTTTGCAAGACACCCCGAGTTCCTGTCGACCTTCGCATTCAAGATCATCTCCAACGGCTTCGAGTGCTCCCAAGACGACTCTGGATTTCCGTTCAGCCAACATGGCCTAGAAGATCACGTTGGTGCTGTGGCACTCCGCAAATTGACGCTGCGCTGTGGCTCGCACTTCTTTAATCCCTTGTGGATGGACTCATTGGTGAACCTGTATCGCTCAAACCGAGCCGCAGTTGGCGGCTCGCCGGGCCCGTGCTTGACGGGAAATAGTTCAAAGCTGATCGTGGACTCCATCTGCCATGTTCTCACAACGGTATCATACAAGGATGCACTTCCTGTGGTGGATGAGCTCGGCTCCATCATGTTCTCAGACCTCGCATCTCGTTACAGCCAGCTGAAGGCGGACGACGAGGGCTCAGTTGAATTCCTGTGCGAGATGTTTAATCATCTGTTGGTGCTGTCCACGAGAATTCCCCTTCAGATGGACCAAGAGGGCCCACACCCAGTGCTTTGCGTGCTGCAAAAGCATTGGAATGTTCTGGAGACGATTTTACGCGTGTATGGCTGCTGCGAAGAGGTTGCTGAGCGACTCTGCGCGCTTCTTGTTGGCGTGTTCGAGTCTTTGCGCTCTCAAGCACTGGAGTTGGCGTCTGCGATTACGCCCCTTTTGTTGGAGCAGTTCTCACTTAGTCACGACGGTAGCTACCTAAGTGTGATCAAGAGCATCATTGGCTGTGCAGGGGACGACGAGGCCACTGCTGTCAGTTTAACACGCGTAATGGTGACTGTCTGCAAGAGCTCCTTGATCAAGATCGCGTCAGATGGCACCGTCGACCAGCACTCAGGGCTCACTGTCGCGCTGTTTTCGTTGGTGGCCACTTGCGGTACTCATCACCCGTCGATCCTGGTGCAGTCGAACCAGTTGGAGGGCGTTTTGGCGCTTGCTCTGCATGCCTTTAAGTCGCAGAATCCCGATGTCGGGGCCGCGACTCTCGACTTCTTGCTCGAGTTGGGCTCGCTCTATGGGCAGATCCTTCGCACCCCGGAGAGCTTGCTGCAGGGCTCTGAATTTGCAGGCAAACTACTGCTTCACCAGCAAATCCAAACACTATTTTTCGAGAAGGACGTCCAGTACCACGTGCTCTTTGCCCTGTTCAATGCCGCCGCGGGGGGCATGTCGCCGAACTTGATGGAGAAAATCGCCGAAGTCGTTCGGTCCTGCTGGGTTTACTTCGGGCGGCAGCGGAGTGAGGAGCTGATTCATCGGCTTTTGTCCGACAGCAACTTCCTAGGCTCGCAGGTCAGCGAGCGCGCTCGGTCGGAGTTTCTCAACTACATTTCGACACCGACATGTGTGGAAAACTCGCGCAAGTTTAAGCGCGTCCTGAACGCATTCTGCGACCACTTCAAGCGCAGCCTCACGGGTAGTACCAACGAGGAAGCGATGCCTTCCGCGAACTAAAGTGGCAAACCAAAGCACACGCTGAACAATGGCCAGGTATATCTAGGGAAAGCTAAAACGTAGCTTGCAAATTGCTTGCCATCCGCAGGGAACTCGCTTCTACAAAAACGGATTGCCAGTGTCCGCCCAGGACGTCGTGTTGTTCTCCGTGGTAGCAGTGATCAAATGGCCACTCGGAGGTCGAGCCGCATGAGGAGCGTTCGACCACTCCAAAATTTTCTCGGCAATGTCCTCCGCCTGCGATTCAATTCATGACGTTGTGTGGGAGGCTTGAGACGGATAATTAACGCTAACTCGCACTTATGCGTACCTTCGTCCACGTGGAAAAGTCGGCGTCGGCCATAAACTTGCGGTTCATCGGCGTGTCGATGGTCGTCGGCAGCACTCCCAGCACCGACGAGTCCTTCGGGAGCTCCGTCCTGCATTCGGCAGCGGCATCCACAGCAACATTCTTAGCTTAACGATTTCGGCGCAAGACACTTTCCACATGTACACTTACACTGCACTAGCCACCAAATGATGAGTGGCTGCCTTACTGGCTCCGTACGACACCATGCCAGGCGTGGCCTTGAGCGCAGCGGTGGCACCCGTCAGGACGAGCAGCCCTCCAGGCACCAGCAAATGGCTCGCCAAGTATGTCGCTACAGAACACAATCAGCCACAACGTGTTGGTCACATTTAAATTGCCACAGCGTGCACTGCTTTCTCTCTCTCTCTCTCTCTCTCTCACCCAGGAACGCTGACTCGAGGTTCTTGGCGTGCATGTCCCCTAGATTGGCGAGCGAGTCGGCGTCGCGGATGCTGCCGCCAGCCCAACCACCAGCAGTGCACACCACCGTGTTCACCTTGCCGTATCTATTGCATGCACACTCAGTCTATATACCACAGTGAAATAAGCCCAAACACAATGCTCGGAAGTTATACCTGGACGAGAGCTCCTGCAATGTCTGCTCTGCCTGCTTAAGCGAGTTGCTCTCCGGCAGAAGCACGTTGTTGTCGGCGTCCTCGTTGGACGAGAAGCCCACAGATGTGACGCTCCAAGTCGCACGAGCGAAGCGGCTCACCACCCCGCGGCCCAGCGCGCCGGCGCCGCCCACGACGAGCAGCTTCTTAGACATCCCAGGATCGATCAAATGAGAGCCACAAGTGCAACTTGAGTCACATCCCTCTATAGTGGCAACCGTTTAACGCTTGGCAAAAACAGTTTTTGGCAACAACAAAAAAGAAGGAAAACTACAATATTTTGCACTTTCAATTTACGGTTATGAAGGGACGTTGGAAGACGAGCTGCTTTCAGTGAACATACTAACGACGTATATCTGCTAAGTCTATGAGAACTTCTCCGAGTGGAAGTCGAAGATGGTTCCGTTGGGGTCGGATGACGAGTAGCGCTTGCACGCGTTGTCCAAAATCTCCTCAAGCGCGTGGGGTCCACAGTAGAACACGCCGACCTCCTCGCCAGGGTGGTTTGCCTTGGCCTCGGAGAAGACCTTGTCCCAGTCCGGGCGGCCGAAATGCGTGAGCTGCTTCGTGCTGAGGCCAGATACGAAATCTTTGCCCGTCTGCTCGTGCACGAACTCCTGGAACATCTTGAGCTGCGACGTGTTCTCGCTGCCCTTCAGTGTACTCAAGTATTGGTGGGTCTCGATCACGTTGTCCCGATCCATTTCGGCGATCTGGTTCATCGTTTCTTCAAACCAGCTCAGCGATTCCTGGCCACGGGTGACCCAGTGGAAGTACAGCTTCTGGATCTTGAATGAGCTCGGATGCCGCACGTGGTTGCAGTTTGTGCAGCGGTTGTCCTCCCACAAGTGCACCACGTCCTTCAGGATAGACGCAAACGGGGTAACACCGATGCCACCACCAATACAGATGACGGTCTTGTAGCGGTGATAGTCCTGGGTCGGAGCACCAACCGGACCATCGAGGTAGATGTCCGGATAGAGCACCTTACGCTGGTGACAGTCCGCGATCACTCGGGCCAAGGCCTGCGTCCAATCACCACACACACGAATGTGGACACTGATGTAGTTGTCGCCGGGAGCCGACGAAATCGTGAACGGGTGCCACTCATGCGATGAGATCAGGGGGCAGTTGACGAACATGTACATGCCGGGTCTGTAGACGAATCGGCGGGGTTTCTCCATGAACAGCGCCACTGTGCCATCCAGCTCCATGGCCTCCATGATCCGCACAGGCGCAGCAAACATCTTGGCGTAGCGGAAGCGGCGCTCGATGAGGTAGATGAGGAACGGGGGCGTGATCCAGATGTAGGCCGAGCAACGAGCGAGCCAAGACGTGGCTCCATGGAACGCCAGCACGACCAGGAAGGGTCCGAAGAGCATGTGCGAGTACCAGAAGAGGTTGAACTTGCCCTGCCGGAACTTGGGGATCGCAGCGAGCGGGAAGGAGATGATGGTGATCACCAAAAGGATCACTCCAGTCCAGACTGGCAGCGACTGAAGCATCGTCGTGAACGGAGGACGCTCACCGTTCACGAACGAAGACACATGCCTGGTCACGAAAATGGACCGCTTGATCTCATCCGGAGTGGCGATCAGGTACAGGTAGATCTCGTTGAAGACGTGGGCGATGGTGTGAATGATACCAGCAATAAGCAGCACGCTGCCCGAGATCTTGTGGAAGGCGATGTGGTCGTCGAAGGGGATGTAGCGCCATAGAAAACGGCTTCGCTTCATCACCTGCGTGATGGAGCGGCACATGGGCAGCAGCACAAACACACAGTTGACCATAGCGACTTGCGCGTTGGCTCGGGCAATGCGAAGACCCCAACCGATTGCTGGGTCGACTTCGTAAGAGAACCACTTGACCCAGAAGGCGATGTTGTTCAGAATAATGTAGAACAGCAGCCACCAGATGCGCAGCTTGTTGGCGGTGTACCAGGCGCCGAACTTGCTCTTGGGTCGGATAGGCGCTGTGTACACGGGTGCGGACTTGCGGAGGTTGTACGAGTCCGTAATATACGGGGCGAAGACCGTCTTGAACTGCTCATAGGTCATGGATTCATCCTTCACGTGGGCCTTGCGGAACATGAGCTTGGCCACCGTCTTGAAGTCCGTGCCCACCACGTCAATGTGGGCAGCGGAGAAGTTTGACTCGAGGAGCTGCACGATCTGATCTTCGATCACGTAGCCGGAGTTGTCGGGGTCAAGCGTTTCGAAGATGAAGCGCAGCTTCTCCTCGGCGTCCACCTCGAGGTCCATGACGGCGTCGATCAGGATGGCGTTACCGTCGATCTCGCCGTTTCCAGTGGCGTAGCCGTCGAACTGGTTACCGTCGACTTCGAAGGCCTGGGAGAAGGTTTCGCGTTCGATGTAGCCGCCCTTGCTGGTGATGCTGCTCATGACGTCTCGGAGTGCGTGCAGCTTCTCCATGGGCGTGTATCCGGGGTCGTTGGGGTGGATGGCGCTCCCGTCCATGCTCATGGCCACGCTGTACTTCTGCTCGAAGTTGCAGTCGCCGAGCACTGGCACCGAGATAACGTCGGAGCCCGGCTGCGGGCCGTACTGCGAGCCGCCCAGCGACGACAGGTTGGACGCGCGCGCGAGGCTCTGGCGCACCATGGACGAGCCCAGCATGGCCTGGACGTTGGGCTGGCGGCGATGCTTGTTGCCGCGGCTGCTCTTGCAGTTGGCGCTCATCGTGGGCGGTCCGCGGCCGATGACGTGTGTAGTAGTGGAGTTCATGTTGATGAACTGGCTGCTGTCCATGAAGTTGGACTTGCCCGCGCTCGGGAAGGAGGACATCATGCCCGGGTGGCTCACCGAAGACGGCTGCGGCACCTGCGGGGGAGGCGCGCGTTTGCCCCTCATGCTGTTCTTGCGGCCGGCCGCCTTGGGTCCGAGCTTGCGGGAGTTGGGCGACGGCGTGGAGATGTCGACGAACGGCTGCGTGTTTTGGCCAGGCGTGATCTTGAGGTCGTCGCTGGGCAGACGTGCGGTCTGATGCAGGCCGGAGCTCGCCATGTCGAGGCGGTTCTGGCGGTCCATTCGTCCAGCGGCCTCGTGTCCGTGCGAAGGCGGAGAAAAGCGAAGTGCCGACGATGCAGGAGCGCTCTTTTTCGCGGGGTCACGACGATGGCGTGCTGCGGTCGACTGGCCTGCGAGTGCCCTCTAGAAACGCGCGACCCCCGCCCGCGACTGTGGACCGATGCGCTTTCGCGAAAACAGGCAGGTGGCACTGCCGATGGCGTTGCAGCAGCAAATGGTGAAGTGGCGGAGCAAGGGCTTCCTCGGCTGGGCACACTGGTCGGCCTCGGCCCGGCTCGTGACCCGTGGATGACAAGTCAGTAAAATATGGGCGCACCGAGCTTCGACTTCTTGATTTTTGTATAGTTTGGCCCGGCTTTGCTGCGCCCGGGCTGACATATGTGGCGGTTCGGGGATCGCGCTTTTCGGATTTCCAGCTGGCCGATGAACCTCACAGGCGTTGCACCCTGCCAGCCAGGTCAAGTCAACTCGCGGTTCAGCTCAAGAATCCGGGCTCGCTTCGCTTAAGCTGTGGCCCACTTCGACATCCAGCCGAAGCGCACCGCCGAAAGCGCGGCGGGGGTGAATGGGGCCACAGCGTGCTCGATCATCGAGTCGATGAGGAGAAAGCCGCACATTCGTCCGGACACAACGAATTCACGATCGCTGATCCTCGCATTCGTCGGCTTCGGATGGAGGGCCTGCGATCAGATGCACAGTGCAGTATGAGGTGCTTGCATTCATGGTGGTTTTGATGGTGGCGCAAGCGGACCGAAAGCTTCGGTCGTTCCGATGGTCTTTTAAGACAACCCGCAATTTTCACTGCTGTCAGCGCGCGCGGTGCATTTCATTTGAATATTTTCTTGGCTGTGTTCTAAAACAGCACGCAACGCACTATATAAGCTGTGGGCGTGGCGCTCATCGATATCGTACAGAGGGCGCTCTCTCCGTAGTAATCTCTCATCCAAAGGGACAAGGGGAAAGTCCGCGGCAAAAGGCTGATCGAACGGAGACTCAAAGTACAGACGGTTGCCGGCGAAACGGGGAGCCACCAGCGAGAGTCGCGCAGGGCTGCAACGATCGTCGGCACGAACCGCCGGGATGCAGCGCCACATTGGGCGAGCCCAAGATGCTGCCCGCGATGTGCCGCTGCCCGCGAAATTGCCTTTGGGACAGCCCCGCCTGTACATGCAAGACATAGCAAATGTCCAGCTCGTGGCATTGTTGAGCGGGCAGGCGCCCCCATGAGCCCGTCGGACCTGCAACTTGCTGCAGCCTGCCTGCAACACCGCGTTCAACGAGCAGACCGCTGCAACAGTTGCTGCTTGTCAGAGGTGAGTTCGGCGCTCTCTGCGCGGAATGGATCTTTTTCACTAGAGCGACGTGCGCTGCCGGAGAGGAGAGGCGATCCTGTAAGGGCGTTTGTTGCCTTGCGCTTGCCTGTTTGTAGATCGTACAGTGAAAAAGGCAACTTCACTTCGACATGTTTTCCAGGAACTGCTGCTGTTGAGACCAGCCACGTTGAGATAGGTAGTGTACCCAAATGTATGATTAGACCTTCCCATAATCCGGGATTATGGTGAAGGTCCATATATTTGGGTACACGGACTCCATGGTTCGCCGACTGGTGCTGCTGCTGCTCGTCACCCTGACCTGCTTCAGCTGCGCGGCTGGCACAGCCACGTCGACGGCTGTGCGGCTCGTGACCGTCCACCCGCACAACACCAGCGCCTTCACGGAGGGGCTCGTGTTCGATGACGGCGCGCTCATCGAGTCCACGGGGCTCAACGGCGAGTCCTTCATCCGCAAGTACAAACTGTCGGACCTCAAGCCGGGTTTCTTTGAGGTGGGGGCCGCGCGGGGCGTGCCGCTGCTGCAAGAGTTCCGCTTCGACGACGCTATCTTCGGCGAGGGCGTGACCATCTTGGGTGACAAGCTGTTCGCGCTGACGTACAAGGCCGAGCAGGTGCTGGTTCTGTCACGACACGACTTCCGGCTGCTCGGTCAGTTCCCCCTCACGACATCCACCAAGGAGGGCTGGGGACTCACCACAGACGGCGAGTTCCTCATTGCCAGCGACGGCTCGGCCAACGTGCTCTTCTTCGACCCGCGCGACGACTATTCGCTACACCATAGCATCATTGTCCGCAAAGACGGCAAGGCGGTGACCAACGTGAACGAGCTGGAGTACGTGGAGGGCGAGCTGCTCGCCAACGTCTGGTTTGAGACCCACATCCTGCGGATCGACATCTCAACTGGAGACGTGCTCGAGCAGATCGACCTCGACTGGATACCGAACATGGTGCCCAACCTCCACTCTGACGCCATGAAAGCATCGCGCTTCAAGCAGGACGCCGTGATGAATGGAATCGCCTACGATCCAGCGAGTCACCACGTATTCTTGACCGGAAAACTCTGGGACTCCATGTTCGAGCTCGAGCTATCGTATCTTAACGCACACCGGCGCTCCATCGTTCCTTAAAATGCTTGCGGTCGATAGTCTTGATACCAGTCATCGGTTTGAAACGAAGCCACCGGCACGTTTTTTTAGAAACAACTCAGCAAAGGCGAAAGCTTCGAGAGAAAAAAAAACTACATGTATTAGGCAAACTCCATAATGTAAAATACGACGACAACCAGCAACGATCATACAGCCTGCTTTCGATCAGCAGGGATGGACATCCACTTATGCGAACTTCTCCGAGTGGAAATCGAAAATGGTGCCATCCGCCTTCGAGGACGAGTACTTTTTGCACATCTT
>JAABLK010000649.1:0-12408 GCA_012295415.1 Phytophthora chlamydospora | reverse complement strand
CGTCTTTTCTGGGATTGACAATACCTCAGCGATAGAGGACGAAGACGAGCAAGAGAGAGCGCGCACGCAGCTCCCTGGCGGAGCTCCCCCCGCCACTTGTGCGCGGTGCAAAGTGCACATGTCGGACATGTTACAGCACCATCGTCGGAACGTCAATTGGTCTGACTTTATGTCGACTGAACGGTGGAAATAGCATTCAGATATATGTTTTGGATAAGCGCACAAATAATTGTACTGACTTCTTGCTTTGCTGCCACAACTTGGATCACTTGTGCTCTGGCGATGGTAATGCTGCACCACGGCCGTAAAGGGGCACTCGCATTTTGAGCGAGCGGACACGCCAGCGGTAATGGACCTCTCGACGCACGAGCGACTGCTTCGACACGCAACGGTAGCGGAGACTTTTATCACGGACTTTCGTTCCTGGGAGTCTGCTTCTTCGATCAGCGGAGCGGCTATCGTCGAGATCACATGATGGGGGCCATATGGGCCGAATCTGACTCAGCACCTGTCCTGCATACATATGTACCATGCAGCGGAGATCCGTCACCTTGCCATTCTTGAGCGGTGATATCCAAGAAGAGCAACTCGACAGCCGCTCGCCTTTATTCGTTGTCGCAGAGCAGGTTAAGACTGTGGCAATAGTCGTCCGATCGTGCACCAAGAAGAGAGCCGAGCACAGAGCTCGTCCAGAGGCAACCGCAGCTCCAACCTTTCGCCAGGTTTCAGAGAGAGCACGTGCCGCGAAAGACGCAGGGATACATATTGTAATCCTCGCGCGGCTTCATCACTTCATCTTTCGCGCTGTCAGCTAAAATGGCGAAATGGCTGCACTCTCCATGGTGGAGTCCATCCACACTGCCACATGAGCCAAGTCTGCTGGTGTCTGTGGTGTCTGAATTTCCAGCACTTTACTCTGCTTTCCCCTCTATCCTAGATACGCTAATGCTACTCTACTGCTACACCAAAAAAATATTAAATCATCCAGCGCCACATGCCAGACCTCACCCAGGTCTTCAAAACTCGTACTCCTTGGGGTCGGGCAGGATGCTGCTGCGACGCAGGTTCTCCACCACTGGCGGCGAGAAGAAGAGCGGCATCTTAGCCTGCAGAGACGGGCGGATCTGGTCCTCGTGCACGTCGTCGTACTCCGAGGGCCGCAGCTCCGGCTGGAACGTCGAGTCGGCGTCGCTGCCGCCGAAGAAGAGGAAGGACACGCGCGACGGCTCGGCACCCGACTCGTCGCTCGAGTCGGCTGCAAGCAGCTCCGACGGCTCGGTGGGCGACTGTTTGGCCTTGGCGAACATCGGTTTGCGCTCCTTCTTGGGCTTCTCTGCCTTCTTGGACTTCTTGGCCGGCGGCTGCTCCATGTGTGGCGAGGAGGCTGTAGACACGGATTCGGTCTCCTGAATGGGGGCAGCCGTGGGGGCCGCCACGGCCGCCACGTCGAGCGGCGCTGAAGGCAGCGACTGGCGGTGCGACCAGCGAGACCAGCGCGACGTGCGGCGCTGCGAGGCCTCGCTGTCGCTAGGAGCCGTGGCGTCGTCGGCGTCGCTGCACTTGCGCTTGAACAGGCCGCCGATGGCGCGCATGAGGCCACTGTGGCGGCGCTTGGAGGGCTGTTGAGGGGGCAACGACTCGGACTGTCGCTGCTGCGGCTCCTGCTCCGGTGCGGGTTCAGGCGCAGCGACCGGCACGGGAGGGGGCGGAGCACGAGCCGTGGCTGCAGGAGCTGGAGCAGGGGGAGCTTCTGGCTGGGGCATGGCGCGGAGCGGAGAACTGCGGGAATGAACCAGGCGGCGGCGGGAGCCTTCGGGAGAATGGGTTCGTGTGGAGTTGTATCGGCAAATTTCCTTGAACTGGCCAGGCTATGTGCGCCGCATGTCGCGACGGATTCTCGCGTAAGTTGCGAAGATCGTTCGTTGTGACTCCAAGGAGGATGGACAGCAACTTAAGCGAGATTTTTTCAGCAGACGAGCCGCAAGGGATCACTTGTGAAAGATTGCACTGTTTGAAAGCGAGACACTTTGGGAAGGAGGAGCGATCTTTCCAGCACGGCGAGCAAGACTCATGGACGGCGCTGATTTCCATGGCGGAGCCTGACTTTCAAGCCTGACTTTCAAGCGCGGCAAGTTGTAGCTGGCAGGGCCTCTTTGTCCAAGCAGCTCCTGCAGGTGGAGCTCCATTTCCCCCACCTGCTTTGCGTCGACCAGAACGCTCGGAGCAGAGGGCTTTTCGTTGCGGCAGTCCGACGCTCAGCTGGTTTCGGTGACCGTTGCGCGGTCGTTTGAACTGTCCGTTCGTTCCAGCGTTGCAGGATCGGTTGCAGTCACCAAGAGCGAGTGACCGCTGCCATGCTCACGGCCTGCTTGACCCCGACCGTCGGGCCGACGAGATGCAATCTGAAGATGGGGATATCACGCTGGTGCGGCAGGTCGGAACGTGCGTCGGCAAGCAGAAAAGTCGGCGAGGACAAGGACGCTCGGCGCTCAGATAGGGATAGCCCTGCGCATGGCGACGAAAGCTCCCCGCATAGAGGCTGGGAACAACAGCCTGAGGTGAGCAGTGCTGGCCATCTTCGGAGCGCCAAATATTGTCGACGAAGAAGTCGCTGCTAGCAGCATTGCCACACGAGGCTTCATTTGCAATTGTCCTTTGTTGGCGCTCGTTTACCGCATCACCATGTTGCTTGTGTAGGTGACGTGGAGGGACCTTGCACCGAGTATCGACAGTCGTCTGCAACTAGTTCATTTCTGGTGCGAGAGCATAGTTTGGTTTATTGCTTACGTGTTATCCACTGCCATCGGTGGAGAAGCGTTGTCTCGAAGCCTCCTGTTATCTAGACAAACACGTCGGCGTTCTGCTGCCGGCCCCTCCAATTGCTGTGTTGCTGTCTCTCGCCACTCGAGTCGACCTGTTCATCCCAGGGTGACGTCAAAGCGCGGCGCGAAGAGCGGTGGCATGTGGGATACCAACGTCGGCTTGACGGGCACCGTCGTGGCGTAAGAAGGCTCTGCCGGGTACCGCGCAGCCCGCGGGTTGGACCGAAGTCGCCGGTTGCCCACGTCCAGCTCGCGCAGGCTCTTGTCGTCCGGGCACCCCGTGAAGAAGAGGAACTCCATTGGCGCAGTATCCGCCAAGTCATCGTCCACTTCCGGCATATCGTCGTCATCCATGCAGTTTAGCGAAGACGATCGCTTGGCCCAGATCTCGGCAAGGATCTCCTGGTCCGACGAGACGCTACAGTCGCTGACAGTTCCGGCAGACAGCAGCGCGATCCGTTTACTGCTGCTGCTTCGCCTTCTCGATCCTTTGTCGGTCTTTTCGGTGAGCCTTTTCATCTTGCGCGCCTCTTTCCGCTCTTGTCTGACTGCGCGCTCCAACGCCTTGCGGAGCTTCTTCTGGTCTTCCTTGGCAACACCCGAGGGGTCCACCGCTCGAAAGGACCGTATCGAGTTCATTGAAATCTCAGCGGGATCCCGTCCGAGACGGTCTGTGCGCGCACCACTGCGTGAGAAGTAGAAAGAAGACGACATGGACCGGTTGCTGTTCATGTCGAACTCGACGGAGATGGCCTCCATCTCAGGCACCTGTAGGACACCGTTGACGGTGCTCACGGCCTGTACGCGTCTCGATGATCCGTGCCGCTGAAGTCGGCGTTGTGAAGCTCCGTCGCGACGCCGACGGTGACGCTGACGGAGGTTAAAGAATCGTGCGATACTAGCGAAATGCATTCTCAATCGGGTGTGCCGGGCCTTGAAGAATTACGTTGTGGACCAGTATTTCGCGAAAGCTGGTTGCCCAACTGAACCTTTCGGCTGCTGCAGCCACCCGTGAGTTCTGCACCGTCGGCTGTCAGAAGACGTCTCACCGAGTCGTGGATAGGACACTGAATGAAGCACCAAGCTGTGGCTCGGGTGCATGTCTGGTAGCCTTGCGACGCGCGTACTGTGGAGCTTCGGGCGGCAAGAGAGAGTATATCCGCACCACCTGCCGCCTGAGCGACAAGAAGCGTAGCGGCTGCTCCACTCTCCGCTGAGCCGTGGGGCACCGGAGCCGTCAGATGGCGAGCTCCCTTGTGGGTGTCCTTGGTCCATATGTGCGTCAAGTTGGCGCCCGTCAATGCCTACAATACAAGGCTTCAGCGCCCCAATGCATTGTGCATGACCGTTTCGTCCACAACCATGGCTTTCGGGGTTCAGCGGTGCTCTGAACAGCGATGATCGATCGGGCATTGAAGACGACGAGCCAATCACAAAGGCGCTTTTCCGCTTTTTCAGCTGGCAAAGTTCATGTTGCTTTTCGACAAATTACGCATCAAGATGGCACAAGAAATGATCGCATATCATTCGCGTGGCGGGCACTCACTCACATGGAACTTACTAGTAACAAAGAGCACGTCAGATGGAGGCTATTATAGCTTTTCTCATTTCGTGCGTGGATGATGAGGAAGCGAAGGAGCGCGTACAAATGATGAAGCGCGGCGTGTGCTCATCGTTTTGCGCTGTCACGTTATGGCTGATTGTTCTCGAGGCAGTTCTGTCAAGACACTGGATGAAAGAGTCTGGAGGCGGGGAGAAAGCGATGTCATGATCTCCCAGCCCAGCCAATAATGCTTTTCTACGGTGTTCAACTGACAGCATGGGTTGCACCCGGAGCGGTAGGAAACGTTTATTGCGGTGAACGTTTCCAGACGCTGGTGGCAACTACCGATTGTGAAGCGCGGAGGGAAATATCTCGAGTTGAAGAGCTTCCGCACGCGCGAGCAATATGAACGCCACTTCGGATGTGGCTTGTCCCCACATTACGAGTGCGTTCTCGAGTACTGGAAGTCGGCGTTGTACGAACGCTGATCGTGTTGGGGCTTCATTTCGTCGTGCTTACGGGTAGTAAAGTAGAACACCTTTCGGTGGTGTGGCAGATAAAGCTTCAAACGCAGAAGCTGTATCGCGCTTAAAAATCAACATCGCCGCGGTACATGTAGTGAAGTCGTATGCGGGGGTATCGTGGGACTTTCCGTGCCCAAGGAGTTGCTTCAATGTTGTTCACTCCAACCCAGACCGAGCAGGGTGATCAGGCGACAAGACTTTCTCAGTAGAGTGGGTAGTCTTGACCGAGTACGAGCCTCGGCGAACATTGCGACACGGATGATCGATTGGCATCGCGTTGTCCACCTTGCTTCGAGGCTCGGGGGCTCTGAAGAACCAACCGACATGAGCCCGCGATGCGACAGCTTCACCGTCAGTGAAGCATTCTTCTCCCATAGCTAACAGCAAGCAACACAAGTGAAAATCTTGCCTACTACGCGGATACGAAGCGGCTGATGATTCTCCTCGGCAGTGACTTCAACGAGGAGAGCGAATGCTCAAGTTTGGCCCAGCTTGCGCGTGCCAGGATGGCCATGACTCTCAACAACGTACATCACGTGCGGATGAGCAAGCCCTACTTCGACCTCGACGAGCACATGACGGTATATGTGCTTGATGTGTTGTTGGAGGCGCCGCCGAGAGGTCTACCCAAGTCAAAGCAGACGCTTCAGAGTGAACAGCAGGAATACCAGGACGATCCAAGCGCGGAATACCAGGTTGAGCACCGCTACTCGGCGTTCCGCGTGCTGCGTGACCAAGTCGGCGAGGCGGTAGCGGCACCCAAGGGCAAGTCGCATCCGCGGTGGTGCCCATACTGTTCGCGCGTGCGAGCGCTCGTGAAGTCGGGCATTTTCCCGTCGCGCTTTCAAGGCGAGTTGGTCATGCGCAAGTATTTCGTGCACAGTCGGGCACAGCGCCTCGAGGCCTTCGTGAACCAGTTGTTGCGCGCCGCCAAAGACATCTCCTACTGCTCGGGGTGCAAGCCTTGCGACCGATTCGAGGCGGTGTCCATGTTGCTAAACGACTTCCTCGCGGAGCCGCTCCTGCGGGCATCAAACAACGCGTTATCGAGAAGAGTAGCTTAGGTCTCCTACTGATTGGTGCAGCAACCAAATCCTATCATCTTCCCACCAAAGTTATCGTCTTCCCACGCCAAAGTTGGGTTTCTTTGCCGTTACTGCACATCTCATTGGAAGTTTCGGGCGCGCTCGAGTATTTCCTGTGGGATTCCAGCACATCTCGCCGTCTCAATCGCGAAGCTCTCACTCGCGATGCCATCTCGCAGCACGTAATGAAATGTCGGCGTTTGGTCGTAGAAATGAAACTCGAGCCGCGTCGTTTGGCACTTATCGCCCAGCCGAGCCTGCAGTTTCTCGATCGATTTCGTCAAATGCGTCGCAAACACAACATGGCATCCGATCGCCTCGACCAAATAGTCCATCTGGGCTACAGCCACAGCTTCTGCGTAGTTACTGGGCATTCCAAAGCCAATCTCATCGATGAGAACCAGCGACCTCTTCGTAGCGTTGCGCGAGATCGAGCCCAGCGCCGTCAGTTCTTGCGCACTCGATGGAGACCCATGCAACTGTGGACTGAACGTCGTCGCACTGCGGTGCATTAGCGTGTAGATGCCATCGAACACCGATAACCGGACGCTTGCAGCCGGGACGAAGGAGCCCATCTGCGCCAGGATCACCACGAGCGCACACATCCGCAGGAGACTGGTTTTGCCGCCCATGTTCGGGCCGGATACCACCAGCAACGAACCATCGCAGTCCACGCTGCTCGACATTGACAGCGAGTTGCTCATGTAAGAAGTCCCTTCCAGCAGCATTTCGACAATCGGGTGGCGGCCATCGGCGATCTGTAGAGTGGCGCCTTCCCCCTCGACAAACTCAGGCCGTGTGTAGTTCGGGTAGCTCTGCACCACCGTAGCCAGTGAGCACAAGGCGTCGAGATTCGCCAAGATCTCGACGCATTTCATCCCCGGCACGTACACTGCTGCGTCCACGTCGCTGACAAACTGCCTCCACGTTGCTCGAACCAGCTGCTGCTTCTGCTCCTTGACGAAATCCTCGTGCAAGTGCAGCTGGACGACTTCCTTGGGATGGAACCGAACGAGTTTCTTGGTGGAGTTCACAACGAGCCATCCCTGCGGCACCTCGTGGAGATCTGCTCGCTTCACTTCGATCAGATGGGGAATGTCACTCAGTGACCCCCCTCGAAACGTTGTGTACTCGAGCGACGGGTTCTTGAGGATACTTCTGCAGCACACTAAGATGGCGTCGTACTGTCTATCGAGCAGCTCCAGCTCCTGAACGAACCCTCGGTACTTGCGAGCTTGTGCTGGCTTCCTGTACAGACGCCTCTGGACTGTGTTCTCGACATCGTTCTGCCTCGCGTGCTTGGCGTCAATCTGTTCAAGGAGCTGGGAGAGCTGACTATGTAGCGTCGGGTAGCCTTCCAGGAGCTGCTCCACTAGCGGAACGAAATCTCGATTCCTACTGGTCTGTGGAGTGTCGAAGCTTGAAGCAAACATGGTCTTGAGCGACTTGACGTGGGCCTCAACATCCCTCAAAATCTGGAGAGCGCCCACCGCTTGGCTGGGGGTTGCCCTGCCCAGATGAACCTGCTGCAGATACTTCAGTAGATGTTTGCAGCGTGGCAGGATGGTCGTCGTCAGCTCCTCGTACGCTATTCGATGTGGTGCTGCCTCGGTTGACAGCGTTCCTGGCGGGAAGGCCAAGCTCTCGACGGTCCGCTGGCGCTCCAGAATCTCCGGGATGGAGCTGAGCGGCGTGCGGATCCAATCGCGGAGTTTCCGTGCGCCAGCATTCGTTTTGGTGTGATTCAGAATCGATAGGAGAGACCCCACGCCGCGCTTGGTGGTCTACGATACCCCACACGCAGGTTAGTCAAAGCGCAGGTTGTCTCCCTGGTAAACAGTGGCAGAACCGGCACTGACCGAGTTGACGAAGAGGTCGAGGTCTCGATGGGCCTCGGCTGGAAGATGGAACTGCCCTGAAAATGTCGCCGTGGGACTTGCCAGGCTCGAATAGTTGGGGGCAACGAGCGTCTTGACCATGTCAAGCGAAGAGAGGTACTGCCACATACCTCCAAAGCAGCACACGCAGAGCACCGGCAGACTCGGACAGGCCACCACGCAGCTGTACTCCGCTTCGGCCTCGCGAAAAACGCGCCTGAAGGTTTCCTTGGCTTGCGAGTAGTCGAAATGCTCGTTGGACACCCGCTCTACACGGACGCAGGGCTTTAGATCCTCCGCAGAACTATCGCTCGTGAGTGCCACCGAGTCCCTTTGGGCTGACACGAAGCTTTCCAGTAGTTGCTCCGTGTACGCACTCAGCCGACCTGCAGGGAGAACAAACTCCACGGGGTCGAGCGTTTCCAGTGTCCGCTGCAAGCGCTGGCGCTTCCCGTCTGAGGATTTCATCGTCACAAGAAGTCAGCCTCGCACTTCGCAGCTGCAACGCAGTATGCTCGAAACAAACGCACCATCCTCGAACTCGTCGAACTTGGTCTCCCCAGTGTGAACGTCGTGCACGAAGACACCAATGCGAACTTCCTCCGAGAACGCCTGGCCAGACAGAGCGTCAGCTGAACACCTCTTCTGCCAGCTGCAACTGATGAGCTACGCACCTGGCTGCTCTTCATCTCTTCGGCCACTTCGTGCATCGACAGGGAGAAGAAGGGCTTCGAGTGCACCGTGGCTTCCACGACGCAGGCAATGAACCGCGCGCGGGTGTCCTCCTCCTCCTCGCTGTCCTCACCACTGCCTTCCAGTTCAGGAATCGTCGCGCGCGTGTAAATCTCCGTCACGCGTCTGCAGGTCACGCCACCAACTGCAGTTAGTCACCAACGCCCACATGTCCACAGCGTCTCCCGTCCCTGTCGTCTTACCGCTGCAGAGGTTTGCGGTGGGCCCCCGGCGTCTTGGCCCGCACGGCGACCGAGTCCACCTGCCTCACGATGCCCACTTTGAGCCCCGCGAGCACCAGCCGCCGCGTGTGGAACATGGTCCGATGCACGGGCACCGACGCCTCCAGGAAGTTTCGATGCTGCTGCGCTCGGATGCCCAGCACCGCCGCGGCTCGCTGTCAAGTTCACCAATATCAGCCGTTGCAACAGGTTATGAGCCCATTGAAGATATCCGTACAGACGACGACAAAACTTCATTCTCGGTACCGACCGCGGCATCCTCGGCGAAGATCCGCATGCGGTAGCCGCATTGGAAGAGCAGCAGTGTGTCTGGGTGTCTCCTCCGCAGCCGCACGACCTGCTTCTCCATCTCAGAGAGCGGCGTCACTGCAGTTTCCTCTTCTTGTTCATGAGTTCGATCTTCTTCTTCTCGCTCTCGGCGCTTGCGGGTGCGCAGGGCAGTCAAGACGGAGCGCTGTGGGGAGCCATCGCGGTCGGATGCGAAATAGCTCGACTGATGCATTTGTTGCTCGAGTGACAGGTTTAACTTTCTGGCGCGTGCTGATTAGCTCGTGTCGCAGCGATATACCGGTAGTATGCCAGTTCGAAACCGTTTTTTTTTTTCGTAGCTTCATGGCTTCACCCTTGCGCGTCAGCTTCAACCCGCTGTATCACAATTGGACTTGCGCCGCACCGGACAATCGATCAACCAACCCAGAAGACCATGAGACCGAGCTCCTCCACGACCGCAAGCGACGCCGACAGACGAAGCCTGGACGCGGAGCTGGGCCGCCGCCTCTCGCAGCTCTCGGACAGCGCCAAGTTCGCCGTCTCGCTCAACCAGATCCAGCGCGTGGCCATCCGCGGCGTGTACGACAGCCCCGAGCTGGGCGGCGCCGCCGTGTACGTGGTGGACGTCTTCCAGCAGCGCGCGCAGCAGGGCCTGCCCACCTCCAAGGCCAGCGAGAACCTGCGCGCGCGCAAGCGGCGGCTGCTAAAACAGGACGGCGAGCGGCCGGACTGCACGGTGCTGCGCCGCTACTCGGACTTCCGCGCGCTGCGCCAGGAGATCTTCGAGGTGGTGGACGTGAGCGACGATCAGATGCACCCGGTCTGGTGCTCGTACTGCAACCGCGTGCTGTGGCTCATGATGTACGGCGGCTTCCCGTCGCGCTTCCCGAACCGGGGCGTCGTCGCCACCTACTCGGGCTGGCACCGCCTGCTCACGCACAGCCGCAAGCATAAGCTCGAGGCGTTCGTGAACGAGCTGCTGGCCGCCGCCAAGGACGAGTCCTATCGCCACGGCAGCGCGCAGTGCGAGCGCTTCGTCGCGGTCTCGCAACTGCTGCAGTCGTTCCTGCTGGCGTCGCACGGACCCACGTCGTCGACAAGCTCACGGAGCTGACTGCGGAGAGTAGCGGCAACAGCAGCAAGAGAGCAGACCCGTTAGTCAACACCACAAGTTTAATATAAGCTGCCGTCGTCGCAGCGCGCTCAATGCGACAAAGTGAAGACGAACCCAGCCGCCATCTCCATTGTCGGCGTCTCTTTGAACTCGGGTTGAAGCAGCTGAGAAGAACAGCAGGACGAAGAAGCACTCTTGCACACTTCGTATCGCCCTGTAAGCCTGCTGCCTCGCCAGGACTCCTGGCCAAGAAGCAGGCGATGCAGCCAGAGGACGGACAGGAGCTCCTTGGTCATCGGGCCTCGGTCATCACGAGCAGCGCAAAAATGATTACCCCGCGAGTGTTGGTCGGATTGCGAGCCATGTCGTTTGACAAAACGTCGGACCGTACCGGTATGATACCGGATCGACCGAAACGGTACCGACTCCGACCTAGACTCCCAGGTTCCATCCTATCTTCAACTGAAGTTCCCGTGTCTATTGGCCGGCCGCTCGCAAAGCGACATTCCATCCCCCACCTCCCTGGCTCATTATCAGAGTGAGCCACCAAGATGCGACCCGAGAGCGAAGCAAGCGCGCGCTCCAGCGGCAACGACGACGAGGACGCCGAGCACCGCTGCCTGGACACGGACCTGGGGCGGCGCCTCTCGCAGCTGTCCAGCAGCGCCAAGTTCGCCGTCACGCTCAACCAGATCAGCCGCGTGGCCATCCGCGCCGCCTACAGCCGCCAGGAGCGCGGCGCCATCGTGACTGTCTACGTCGTGGAAGTCTTCCTGCTGGGCGGACAGAAGGGTTTGCCTAAGCCGACGAGCAGCAAGAAGAAGGTGACGCTGCCGTGGCGCCAATCGCGAGAGACGCCGACCGAGCGCGCCGAGTACCAGGTGGAGCACCGCTACTCGTCGTTCCGGTTGCTGCGACAGCACATCCTGGACGTGGTGGGCGCTCCGAGAGAAGGCGACCAGCACCCGCTGTGGTGCGCTTACTGCAGCCGCGTGCTGTGGTTAGTCACGGCAGGCGACTTCCCGTCGCGCTACCCGAACCAGGGACCCGTGGCGACCTACACGGGGTGGCGGCAGGTGCTGGTGCACTCGAGGAAGCACGGGCTGGAGAAGTTCGTTAATGAGCTGCTCGCGGCGGCCAAGGATGTGTCGTACCGCTACGGCGCCGTCCAGTGCGAGCGGTACGCGACGGTGTCGGGGCTGCTCAACGACTTCCTTGGGGACCCGCACATGCGCACGGCAATGAGCTCAACGACGGCGCTGAGCTGCTGTTAGCCGGCGGAGGAGCGCTTGCTGTCGCAGTGCTAGCTGCGTGGAACCATTTTTGCTACAGTAGATGAGGACCGAGCCCAATGCAGACGTATGAACCACCACCTCCTCTGATGCTGTTCAAAAGGATGGTCGTCCTGAAGTTGTGTCAAAGGACAGCTGATCGAGCGCACCGTGCGATACACACTAAGTGCTGCCCCACGTCGCAGACAGCGGACATAAGACGCCGAGCGATTTAAACCTGAGATCGGTCGGTCACCTCAACGCCGGTGGAGCCGATCTCGTCGGCAGTGCGCAATCGACTAACGTCGAGCGAGCTCCTGTCGAGTCAGGCTGTCTCGCCGCAATCACGGCGCCAAGTTCGAGGCAGCGCCGACAGCCTCCGCAAGCTTTGCCGCGCAAGATGACTCCACCGGGAAGCCTGCTGGCGGCTTTGAAGCACGCGACTGCGGGCCGCGCCGTGAACGCCTTCTACATAGCGATGGCTACTACAGTGACGCTGCTAGATTGGTGGTGATGCGGCAGCTAGTGGTCAGCGATGATCTCCGTCCCTGTCGTCATCGTGGTCAGCCCCTGCAGCCTTGCAAGCGCATTCGCCGCCGCCGCTGGCGGTGGGAAAGCAGCCCGATCGATCCGACCTCGGCGATCTTTGAAGGAGCGACAGGGGCCAGCCGGCGGCACCGTAATCATCTGTCAAAGGCCCATCCGTCTTCCGCCCTGTCCCAGGCGCACCCATCATGTGGCCCACGCGGTTCACGACGCTTCAGGGGCGTTTGATATTGCGAGCACCCACATTTGACCAGCATGCTCTGCCGTCTATAGCCACAGCAAACGGGCTCTTACAAGCAAACATCCTCTTATATCGTACGGCCAGCTAACCGTGCCGGCTTCAAAGTACCCATGTGCACGAACGATTTTTCGCTTTGACATC
>JAABLK010000648.1:0-20450 GCA_012295415.1 Phytophthora chlamydospora | reverse complement strand
GGTCAACGCGTTGAGTGAGGAGGTGGTTGATGCGGTGGTGATCGTCTCGGTGCCGGCATGTGTCGGGCGTGGGGGTGCTAGCTGCTGATGCCTGCCTCGCTGCAATTGTAGGTTTGAGTACCGGTGTATAAGCAATAAATTGTGCTCACAAAGTGAAGTGCTGGTGACAAGGTGTCGGTTATTGGGGTGTGTCAAGCTTGTTTCGATGCCACTGCTGGAGTTCGTTGGGCATTGCACTGGATCAAGGGAGGCACGAAACGTGGCAACGGAAAATGATTAACCTCGTTGCGAGGCAAAGCTATGCATGCACGCAAAAGAAAACCTCACCAACGAACTGCAGTCGTCGCCGCTTACTCGAACTCGCAGGATACACGGATGGTGCCGGCCTTGACGGCGTCAGGAGGGAGGTTCGCCAGATCGTCTCCAGCCGACATCAGCTGGTGCACCGACATGGAGCGCGACGACGTGGCGGAGCCGGAGATCTCCAGCTTCAGAGTGAGCAAGCCGACCGTCTCCCCGTTCTGGTCCTTTAGCACCATCTCCTCAGTCGTTGCTTGCGCATTGGTCCTGGCCGCATCAATCTCCATCGTCGAAGAGCCAAGTCTCGCGTCCACGAGCATGCTCTTGTCCTTGAGAGAAACCACCATCCTCGAGTCGGCGCCGCCACGGTGCAGCTCCTTCGCTGTCAACGGGAACGTAAAGCTCTCGCCCCACGTCGCGCTGCCGACCTGCTCCTTCTTGCTGTTCTTCTTGAAGGCCATCTTCGTGGTATTCGTGCGGTTGGCATTCTTGCCAACGTGGACGGAAATGTAGGGCGAGATATTGGGCGTGCTGCTTCCCAGGTTGCCGAGGCCGAGTACACCGCTGCCAGTCGAACCCGTGACCACCATGTCCCTCAGTGACACGACCGTCACGAGAACCTGAAGTTTCTCATCGCCTAGGGAAGCGGCGTGGCTCGACTTCTTCGAGCTTCTCTTCTTCGGCATCACTAACGGGTAGTCCTTCTCCTCAATGACGTGACTCACGTTCTTCTTGGTGTTCCCGGGCTTCACTTGCGTGTGCACCCACTGGGCCAGGTCCGACGAGTACTCGGGCGGCTTGAAGTCGTCCTGCAGCTGCGCCATGCTCATGATGCACTTCCCAACCGTCTTGGCCACCGTGCCACCGTACGAGTCCTTCACCACGAACTGCACCTCATTCTCCTCGCCTGTCAGCGCGAGTTGGGTCTTCTCCTGCCACGCCGGATTCACCGTGTTGTAGATCACCGACGTCTTCATCACATCCGCGCCATCGATTCGCACCACACACAACGGATCGCACGACTTGTCCGAGTCCAGCCCATTCGCGCCCAGAACCTCCAGGTTGAGCAGTGTGGGCTTGTAGTGCGTTTCGTCGAATTCCGCGATCAGCTTGCCATCCTCAACAAGCTTTGGCTTACGACGGCGGCCGCCGAATGGAGATCGATCCACGACGGTGGACTGAACGCCCAGTGCAAGATTGTGAGACGTGGATGTGATGCCCTTGAGCAAGACGACACCGGGGCCGGCAATTCCCTGCACCGTGCCCTGCACGAGTCCTGTCACGCCACCCCTCATTGCACCCTCCACAGGCTTCGTGAAGATGCCGGTGAAGCCGCGGCCAAGGTCCTTGGCAAACTTGAGTCCAGCATTGTCGGTCGACGAGTCGTCACCGCCACTAGTGTCAGCGCTGCTATCAAACTCACCCACGAACTTATCCAGCGACCCAGTGATCTTTGCGACGGAAGACGCGCCTGACTTGACGATGGTCTTACCCAGCACTTTGACTCCCTCGCCACGAGTCTGAGCATCGCCCGTCAGTTCGCCCTTTGTGATTTTCAAGAACTCAACCACGCCAGAACCCAAGTCCTCCACAAGCCCAATAGGGTTGCCGATAATGTCTGCGCTGCCAAACAGGCGGTACGCCTGCATCACGCCCTGCTGGACATAATTCGCGACGAGCTGGCTTTGCAGCCGCTGCTTCGTGGAGAAGCAGCGCACAATTACGATCTCGCTGAAGCTGAAAGTGGGGGATCCGCTCAGGTTTGATCCAACGAGACCAATGATCTGGCTCAGGAAGCCGAAAACCATCGAGTGACCACCGCCGGTGGACGTCACAATGTCCTTACGAGTGATCGAGTACTCCAAATCCACAGACAGCGACGAGATGCGCAAAATGTCGAAGTACACGAGATCAGTCTGAATGCCGCCTTCTGCCGACACCAGCATGACGGGCATGGGCGGAGCGCGTCGCTGAAGGGTGCGCTCAAGCGTCAGTCGTGAGCGGTGCGACATGGTCGCGTCCGATACCAAGTACGGCTCGAGCAGCTTGACCAGGTTGACCAAGTAATCGATATCCACCTTCACCGCCAGGTCACTCAGACTGAACTGGAGTAGCTTGTACGTTCCCATACGAGCCTCGAGATCAGCATCCAGCACCAGCTTCAAGAATGGCTCGGGCTCCTTGCCAACAGACTTGTCACTGTAGCCGGCGTTCACCGGGTTCATAATCACCGGGAACTTGGCGGTCGCCAGCATGTTGTCCACTTGACAATGCAACACCGAGAACGTCCACTCCAGTGATGCGGGTGCTTTTTGCACCTTGATAACGTCCACTGACGAGAAAAACACCTCTTGCGGGAACCCATCCAGCAAGGAAAGCCCAAAGCCATCGAATGCGATGTCGAAAGACGACGCGAAGAGCATCCGCCGATGCTGGAACTCGCCCTCTCCTTCCGAACCCTGGTTCTCCAGAAGGCTCATTTCCAATTCCTTCTCCGTGATCTTGAGCACTCGTGTACTCTCCTCGACGACAACTTGGACGGTCAACTCGACAGGGCGTTGCTTTTCGCCATCCCTGGACACCCACATGGTGATAGGATCCAGGTAACCGACGTAGTCGATGTCGTACTTCTTCGTCTGAGCCTTCGGGGCGTCAACATGAGACAGACGCAGCTCGACGTGGCGCTCCTTCGACAACGGGTTGAACCAGGCAAATGCATGCCACGCACCAGACTTGATGGTAGCAGCCATCTCTTTTTGGCCCTTGCTGAAGATGGAGGACTCGCCTAACTGCGCGCAATCCACTGTAAACGGCGTGAAGTTCTCAATGCGATACGGGGGTGCGCAGGATACGTCCGTCAGAACCACGTAGACATACATGTCCACCACTTGCACACTTGCCTGACAAATCAGATACCGCTGGCGCACCGAGGAGTAGACCTGCAAGTAAAGGTCCCCAGCCGTGTTGATCGGGATGGCAAACGACCAATTCTTCTTGTCAGCATCGGTGCCCCACTCCTCGGAGAATGAGAACGACACGTAGCGCTGGCTCTGCTCCACAGGCTCGCCCTTCTTCAAAGATCCAAAGTGATACAATGGAGTAGTCTGGCCATCCTCCAGCGCCAAATGCAACTGCTTCACGTCCGCCTCGCTTCGCTTGTGGAACATGTCGTCGACCTTTTGCGGGTCATTATCGTGCGACGCAAAGCTCTGAACGAACAGTTTCTGGTTCAAACGGTTCTGGACGAAGTACCGCGGGCTCAGCGTAAGCGAGACGCCCGGCTCAAAGAGGCCGTACAGACCCTCCATTTTCACGCTGAAGACACTTGGACCACAAACGATCTCGCCCATCGTGTTGATGGCCGTCGTGTTAATGGGCTCCGACCACGCCGCGTTTTTCACCGCGTGCTCCGACACAGCAGAAGCCTTGTACGCTGTCTCTGGCATGTTCCCAAGGGCTCCCCACGCCTCCGGGCGGCGGTTGAGGTTCGCCAAAGGCTTCAGACTCAGCCGATCCTGAGGTAACGACGCCATGATTGGATAGCTGAACGGTGAGCACACATCCATGGCCTTAAAAGAGCTCTTCTTCGCACCAGGCTCTGTCGATGCGACTGAAAACGCAAGCGAGGTATTGTCCACGATCCAGTACGGGCTCGAAAACCGTACAAGCCGAGGGTAGCCAGGAAGCGTGATCCGGTCAATGTTGAACTTGAGGCCGGTGTCAGCCTCAACGCTTTCTCGCAACGTTGTGAATTGGTCGACTCCCTTGTGGATCATCATTAGAAGCGGCTTCGACCAAGGCGACGCGACGTGCTTGCCTGTGCTCTGCTTCCTAGCAACTAGGCGAACCGACAGGTACCCAGGATAACCTCCAGATACGCCCGACACTTCAGTATCATGGCCCGACGCCACCACACCGCTCAATACACCATCGGACGGCTCGGGTGAGCTATCGCGGCGCAGCAGGTCTTCGACTTTGGCGTACTCAGACTTCATGTCCCTCGACGAGCTAGACTTGTACTCGATAAAGCGGTATTCCATTTCGTATGGCAGTGAGTTGCGCACCACGAACGGAGGCAGCAGCGCCAATTCCCATTCAAAGTGCGAGCGAAGGAACCAACGCCGCACTATCACGTTCGGCGTCAAACGCTTGATGATCTTCGTGCAGGTTTCTTCTGTCTCGCCGAACACAATCGTGCCACCTCGGCGTTGTTTTAGCTTTGTCTCTCGCTCGATTTCGTGCTCATTGAGCTCCTTGATCGCCTCTGGCGACGTCAACACGTCATTGTTTAGAGAAGTTTTCACGATCCAGTGCTCGTAGTTTTCGGGGCGAGCGTAAAACTCTGTAATCCCCATCAGAAGCGACAGTGGCAGGGAGATGCGCTCGTTGGGCCTCAACTTGATAACAGGAGACTTCACTGCCTTCCGCCCCTCGCTTCCCAGGCTCAGATACTTCACCTCGTAGCATTCAGAACTGTGGTTGCAGAAGTACGTGTTGGATCTCAGCACAATAAGCTGCCGACGCGGGTTTTCCAACCGCGAAAACACCGTGACAAACACAGTAGACGGTGCAGCCTCGGCCGTGCTCACACCAACGCTTACGTTGCCAAACGATGGCAGCTTTACCGCGTTTGTACTCGAGCCCCACTGGGCAATTTCAAGTGAATCCAGCGTAGCCTCTCCATCCTTGAGCGCTCCATTTTCAATGTGAGCGCGATTGCGAGCCTCGACCGTGATAGTCTCGTCGCTGCCGTTTAGCTTCAAAGTGACCTTGCAACCCGTGAAGTTCTGCACGAGGCAATCGGTCTCCTTATGCTTCTTCGCGGCTGTTGTGCTCTGAAAGCTGTCCTGGTGTTTCTGAAGGGCGTTCTGTTGAGCTTCGCCATCCAGAGCGTCCATCAATGCGCGATACATTTTCAAAACGCTTGGGGTGACGTTGATTTGGAATCGCTTGGCAGCCTCAATCAAGACAGAAAAGCCGTTCTCACCAGCATCCGAGGAGATGCCAGCAACCAGCTCCCACGGCTCGATAATGTTTTCCATATCACTCGCGATGTCGCTGTAGCAGGACGACGACATCTTAAAACCGAACAGTACCGTCCATTCCGAGTTGCCTGATGTGGCCAACCCAACCCAATCAACGGGGCCAATCTCGTCGATCTCCTTGCCAGTCAACTCCATCGACATCTTGACATCCTTAATGACGAAATCGCCGCGGCAGAATCGAGCAGGCAGCTCAGTGTCGGTAAGAACGAAGCGCAAATTTCCCATCTTCACATCCGTTGTAAACTGCAGCTCTTTCTTCACTGGGTTCGTGCTCTGCGTGCGCTTGCTCACGAGATGTTCAGCCTCCTCCAGAGCCGCACTGAAAATGCCATCGCGTTTCTTCTTTGCAATCACCTTCGCTGCACTATGGTACTCACTGATGCCACCACAGTGCGTGAACGGCTGCAGTAGCCACTCGCATATAGTATGATCCGTGCAGCTGTCTTTCATCGACGGCAATACTAAAGCATCCCAGATGAGGTTGGCCGCATCGTAGTTCTTCAACAGACGAACCAGCTTCTTCTGCACATCTAATGGGTTTTGATCGCCAAGCGAGCGGTTCGTGACACGAGCCTCGCTTTCAAACAGCTCCCAGAATCGCCCTTCAAACGTAGGGCGCTTGATCCACTCCGCGAGCTGTTCAGTAAAGGTTATCTTTGTATCACACATCTTGTTGATCACTTCGAACGAGTGGTACTCGTTGCCGCGCAGATTGAGGAAACCGTTGAGCGCATTGCTTCCATTGCTCGGCGTTGAGCCAGAGGCTGCTGCCTCATCCGACAAGAGATCATCACGCAAGAAGTCACGCAGCTCTTGGAATTCTAGGAAGCCGTTGCCATCCTGGTCAATCTCCTTGAACAGCTCACGAACGAAATACTCCAACTCACTTTCCAGCAGGGTGTCACCGACCTTCACACGGCGCAATAGAAGAAGGAGCTCAGCCAGCTCGATACGACCATTTCCATTGGCATCAATCTCGTTAAAAAGACGATGCAAACGGTCGAGAACAGCGTCCACTTCCGCTTGGCGACGAATCTCCTCTTGTTTCATGCGACTTTCGAGTCTAAGTCGGGCCTGATCGGGAGTTGTCGTTTGCATGTTACCGAGAGCTTCGCCGCAGGACCCTAGCAGCGACAAACTGAGATCCGATCCAGCAAGCAAGACATCCGGCATGTGCATCATCACGCGTTGGTGGCAAGTCAGGGGCTGCTTGGAGTCTTGTTCAAGCACGAACTGGAACACAAGGCTGGTTGGGGCCAAAATCGACTCCGTCTCTTTGGCTCCTTCGACGTACTGCGCTCCAATACTGAAGCTGTGAACCTTGAATTCCATCAACTCTTTCACCTTCGAGCTCTCCACGTGAATGCTCAATGTAGCTGGCATGTCCACATGGCAATTCACCACGTAGTCGCTTTGCCACGTCTCGACGTTAATATCCGTGAACAATGACTTCGAGTAGGACTGGGTAGGGAACAGAAGGATGTGGCAGTCGTTCATCTTCACATCCAGATTCAGCAGCATCCCGCCGAGCAAGCTGAACGGAGCCATCGAAACCTCCTTCGTGACCATCTCCACTTCACTTTGGGCAACCTGCACTGGCGCGGGCGACGACTCGGGGTGTGCAACTGGCGTCGTTGGAGGACGCGCAGTTGACAGCACTTGGGTTGTTTTTGTGCTCAGTCGATCCACGTACAGCAGGAAGTGCTCCAGCGCGCCTGCTGAGAGCACCAGCTTCACGTTGTTCACTGCAGCACGTACATCTTGCTTGCCACTCTCAAATTGGCTTACTTGGGCGGTGAGCATCTGTGGCGGTGCTAGAGCGTCCGCCTCTGCAGCCACCTTGCTGAAATCAGCAAACATTAGCTTCGCCGTCGGAGAGACCGGGTTCAGCGCCGAAGTTCCAACGTTCACCACAAACGTTGTCTGGCCCAAGACCATATCCACATCCAGTTTCTGCTTCTCGTCGCCCTCTGCAATCGCGAAGATACGCACGTTAACGCCGAAGCCGACCACCACCATCTCGGCAACCTGGCGGCCACGTTCAACAAAGACAATGCTCATGTTGTCCCAGCGCAGAGCGATCTGCATAGCCCTGAACATGATGTTGCTCGTCTTAGCAGCGTTCTCCTGCACAATTGCAGTGTAGTCCGCCAGGGAGAGCTCTTCCTTGTTGCGACGATAGTACTTGGCCAACCCCGTCGCCCGACTGCGCAACTTCAAGATTTTGTTCAGCGTCAAGGCAGCCTCCAGCGCGTGCAGCTTCTCATTGCGATCCTTCTTCTCCTGAGTCGACAGCGACTTGTTGCTATCAACTTGATCGTAGTTGGCCACGTAAAATGCTTCGTCCTCCTGGGAGATTGGCTTGAGAACAGTCTCGTCATGCTCCAGCGTGCGAATCGACTGCACCAACACCTGGTGGTCCGTGTACGGAACAAACAGATCGCGCAGCACTCCCACGAGCAATTCACGCGTGACAGACAAGCTGTTGATCGACGACGACACAAGCTCCACTTGCGTCACGCGGTTCTTCATCGGGATAGGAGCGATGTTCTCCACAATGCCGAGCAACCTGGGCATTGGTGGCACCTTGAGCTTCAAGTCGAGGCCCGGGAAAGACAGCAGAGGTGTCTCACCAGGTTCCACGCCTCCGTTGTCCTTCAGCGGGTCTTGCTTCTTCTCCACAGCCGCCTTGTCGTCCTCATCTTCATCCGCAATGGCCGCGCAAATGTTGACGCCCTTGATGCACATGGCGTGCTCCACTTGGATCTCGTCCGACGTGAGCACAAGCTGCAAAGCTTCCTCCATATTGTCATGCAGCACGTCCGTCAGCAAGTCGTACGACTTCATGGACAAGCTCACCCGCGTGGGCTTGAGTACGATGGGGATGGAGCTGGTGGTGGCTACGTCAGCCTCCTCGTCGTCCTTTTCCTCCGCCTCATCATCGTTGCCGTCGATAGCCGCTGCTCCGGGCGTCAAGCCCGTGATGGCTACCCGCACATTGCTCACGTGGACGTCCACCTGGGCCGCGATCTGCTGCAGCACGCGATCCTTGAAGGAGAAGGCCTTAGGCGCGGAGGCCGGGTCGGCCGCAGCCAGCTCCTCTTCCTGCTTCTGGCGGAGCTCCGTCTTGGTGCGTTCGGTCAGCAGCTGGTTGAGCCAGTTGGCCGCGTCGGTCAACTTCATGGCCACGGCGTCCTGCAGCTCGAACACGCCCTCCACGTTGGGGTCCACCATGTGGCCGTCCACGGCCACGCCCTCCACTTTCACCACAACCTTCCAGCTGGTGGCCAGATGCACCACGATCTTCTTAACTGCCACGCTCTGCAGCTCCACGGGGGCCAGCCCCTGCTTAGCGAAGGCCAGCGTCTTGAGGAAGTCCTTCTGGAGCCGCACGAAGAACAGCGACAGCGTCACACCGCGCAGCATCTCTGAGCTGGCGCCGCTGCCGCGCCGGCCGCGCACCTCAAAGGAGCCGAAGGTGTACTCCACCTGCACGCTGTCCGTCAGGTAGGCAGACGCGAACTTGTGCACAAGCCCGGAGATCAGCGGGAACACCGTGAAGCGGGCCAGCGCCGGCACCACGCACAGCGAGAGAGACACACATATGCTCAGCAGCGCCACGGCCAGCACGCCCATCATGCTGGGCGAGCGGTTCAGCAGGTACAGCAGCAGCTTGACCAACAGCGACTTCCGCGCGGAAGACCAACACTCTTGCTTTTGCACTCTTGGTGGCGCGTTTGGGAATGGGAAAAAGATACCAGGATTCGCCCTTCAACTGCTTGACTTGATGTTTGTATGAATCAACCTAAGTACGATGGTAGTGGCTGATTTATTGCTGTGGGTACACTGAACAGCAGCCATCTTTGACTGAAGGATGCCGAGGCTGCCGGTGCCCGCGCTGCCGCACAAGCTGCTGACGCTGGCGTTCATCGTGCGGGATGGCGCTGTGCTGCTGGGCATGAAGAAGCGCGGCTTCGGCTTGGGCAAGTGGAACGGCTTCGGCGGGAAGGTGGAGCCCTCGGACGCCAGCATCGTGGCGGCGGCCGCAAGGGAGGTGAGTGAGGAGGCTAATGTAAACGTGGAGGAGCAGCATCTGGAGCCGCGTGGCGTGCTGTTCTTTTCGTTCGAAGAGGCCAAAGAAGTCATGGTGCGTGGTGTGAGCTGTTGGGGTTGAGGGGTTGGTGGAGGCTCATTGCTGGTTGGTTTTGCTGGCAGGAGGTGCATGTGTTCCTGACGCGGCAGTTCAGCGGCGAGCCGTCCGAGAGCGACGAGATGAGACCGCAGTGGTTCGACGAGGCAGAGATCCCGTACAAGAGCATGTGGGCGGACGACCACATCTGGCTGCCGCACGTGCTCCAAGGCAAGAGTGTGCAAGGTCACTTCCGCTTCGCCGCGGACGAGAACACAATGCTGGACCACGAGCTCGAGGTGACGCCAGCAGCGGATGTTTAAGGCCGTTGTGTGGACCAGGGAGCATCGGCTCAACAACAGCAGCATCGATCCAAGTTGCTGAAACTTCAAACAGCTACGCACGTCCGCATGCTCATTAGAGGTTCAAGAACGGTTTCCACGTACACGCATTGAACATCTTCCAGCAACGCAGTGCAATTTTTGTTCGGATCGATCAGAGAATTGTAGTCTATTGTGGTTGTCATCGAATATCTCACAATGGTTTTCTTCCTCACTTCGATCTCATAATGATAGAGACCCTCAAAATGAAGATTATGTAGTGTTTGTTAGGCATGTCACCACTCTTAAGACCATTGCGCCCACTGACTCTTGGAAGAGATGAGCGCGGCGGTGAGTTAGAGAATGGTATCGCTCTAGCAAGTGAAAAAAATTGGACTTCTCTACGGGCGAAGAAAAGAACAGAGTGTATCTTGCAACTTCATGGGACCATATAAACCAATGCATTTGACAGACATGTACGACCACCGCGTCGATTTGAGCGGACAGCGCCGCACCAAGCGACGCAGCGGTTCATGCGGCTTCCGGACAGCAGAGATGCACTCTCTACAGCCTTCACACCGCAACGCTCGCTTTGCGCTGCATACTATACCCACTCGCACACGTTGAATGTGCAAGCGGGTTGTTGGATGAGCACGAATACAACGGACAGGCTTCCGATGGGGACTGGGCTCCTCGTCGTCGAATTCGCAAGTGAAGAGGACGCTCGACCGTCGGGCGCTCTTCAAATGACTGGAGCAGGCTCGGCGGCGAGATAAGTTGCGCTACCGGTGTGTTGCACTTGGCGTAGTCCACGTCGTGATACGTGTCTACACAATATTATGTATAATTGTGTAAGGTAAGCTTTTTGGAACCCAAAGGTGGGAGGTAACGGATGCTCGCCTCCACGACCACGAGTTCCTGCGCCGCCCGTCGATAGACTGGTAATTGGAAGCGGCCGCTGCACCATCAGACGCCATGACCACCACCGACTCGTCCGAGCGCGGCTCCGTCCGCCCAGAGATCCGCACGCGCTTCGACTCGCGCGACGAGTGCTACGAGCTGCAGCTGGTGCCGCCGTCGTCCGCGGACCGCTCGCCGCTCAAGTCGTGGCGCAATCTGCCGACTCCGCTGGGCCATCACGGCCTGCTAGAGAGCCGCCTCGAGTACGAGGAGATCGAGGAGCAGGCGCGCAAGCAGGGCAGCAGGGCCAAGGCGCGCACTATCAACCACTTCACGCTCGGCTTCATCGCCTACTTCGCAGTGGCTGCAGGACCCTTCGGCGTCGAGGATGCCGTGCGAGCGGCGGGTGCATACCCAGTGTTGCTGGCGGTGGTGCTGTTGCCGTTCACGTGGGGGCTGCCACAAGCGCTGATGGTGAGTTGAGGCGGGTGGACTTGAGCCGGGATGCCATGACTGACGAACTCTTGCTGCGTGTGGCTCTGAAACAGACAGCCGAGCTCAGCTCGATGATTGACGAGAACGGAGGCTACATTCTCTGGGTGCGCCGCGGACTGGGTCAGTACGCGGGCTGGGTGAACGCCTTCAATAGCATCGCCAGCAACGTCTGCGACCTGCCTACGTACCCCGTTCTGTTCTGCAGCTACGTCGAGGCTTTCCTGGCGTCGGGATACGGCTACACGCTGTCGGGCACGGAGCAGTGGCTGGTCAAGTGCTCGGCTCTGGTGCTTGTGTTCACGTCAAACGCAGTCGGGATGCGAGCAGTGGCGATGGCCTCGGTGCTCATGTCGCTCTTCGTGCTCGCGCCGTTCATCTTGGAGCCTTTGTCGGTGGAGACCTTCAACTTGTCTACGTGGGGCACCGTGGCACCGCATATTGACTGGTCCGTGTTCCTCTCCACGATCTTGTGGAACTACCAAGGTAAGTCATTGTCGTTGCTTGATAAACGGGTCTTGGCAGTCATAACTGATTCTCTGCTGTGCGTTGCAGGGTGGGACTCACTGGGCTGTGTCGCTGGTGAGGTCAAGGACGGCGGAAGGACCTACCCGATTGCCATTATGATCGCGATGGTTCTGATTACCATCAACTACGCCTTCCCAGGTTCGCTTGCACTCGGTTGACTATCTTTTGTGTGACGGCACTCACGCCACAACTGCGGTGTCGTTGTCGTACTTGCAGTCGCTGCTGGTATCATGGTGCAGCCTGATTTCTCGCTGTGGCACGAGGGCTCGCTGGAGACGATCGCCATGACGGTCGCCCCGTGGCTGGGCGTGTGGGTCGGCATGGCCGCTGTTGTTGCGACGCTGGGCGAGTTCAACGTCGTGATGGCATGCAGCTCGCGTGCACTGTGGGCGACGGCGGACTACAAGATGCTGCCCTCCTTCCTCACCGTCGAGTGGAAGCGCTTCGGGACGCCGATCGCGGCGGTGATCTTCCAATCCTTGACCACGGGCGTTCTGATGAACTTCTCGTTTGAGTTCTTGGTGGTGCTCGACACCTTTTTCAACAAGTACGTGCTCACCTGTGCGCCAATATGCTAGCCGACAGCGGTCTAACGTTGTGCTTGTCTGTATATATCGTGCTCATCTGTAGTCTCACGCTGCTGCTCGAGTTCTTCGCGTTCTTGCGCCTCAAGTACGTGGAGAAGCACACGGAGCGCCCGTTCGCAGTGCCGTTCGGCAACACTGGCGCCTGGTGCATCACGGTGCCCAAGATTCTGGTGCTCTCGGGCGTGCTGCTCGCGCAGAAGCAGCACGTGTGGGTGACCTGCGGGCTGTTCAACCTGGCCGTGTCCAGCGCGTATTTGATCTGGCGCCGCTTCCAGCCGGCCCCGCGGCCCACCTACGAGGTCGTGGCCACCTCCTACGGCACCGGCGAGCTCTCCTAGCCAGCCACCAGTAACTAGCTCTTCTTTATTGACCCCAAGGTCTCCGATAACCACCTGCTATTCCCAAGCACCAAATGCGCTGACGTACTTCTGGCGCCATCATTTCGCTTCAAGATCCTTCATAGTTAAATCAAGACAAACGTAGTGAAATGATAGCCGTACGCGGGATCTTCCCCCATCATTCGATATTTCGCCTCATACAGCTCAAGTGATGGCGGTGACCGAGAGCTCGCCGTTGCTGCAGGGCCATTCGGGCCAGACGCCCTCGCGGCGCCCCCCGCTTCGCCGTGCGCTGTACGTGATCGTTCCGCTGGCGCTGGTGGCCGTGGCCACCATCTGCGTGCTCATGGCCAGCGACAACGACTCGGCCAAGTCGACCGGCACATCCTCGAGCCCTGAGGCTCCGGCTACTCACGCGCCCGCCGTGGCCGAGCTCACAGACGCGGAGCTACTGACTATGCGGCCGCCCTTCGAGGAGAAGCTGCACCCCATCCCGCCCAAGCTCGTGCGTCGCAGCGGCTTCGGCCGCTCGCTTCCTACTAACGAGTTCTGGTCCAACCTCATGGTGGCAGACGGCCACGGCCTCAATGCCGGCGGCGGCGAGGTCACGCTCAGCCCCTACACAGTGCGCAGCCTGCCCAAAAGGCTGGAGGTCTCGTACGGCGACTCCCGCCGCGTGGCCACCAAAGACGCCATCATCGAGTACTTTAACGTAGACGCCAGCTTCACGGCCTACAGCCACAAGGTGCTGGACGGCAATGAGACGGGCAGCGCGCTGCTCGGAGACGGTAACAGCACCAGCAGAAATGTCGTGGCCTTCGACGTGCTGTCGGTGCTGCTGCAGTACTACTTCGAGGAGGACAAGAAGTGGATGAAGGTGCCCATGGTGCGCGGCTCGCCCTACGTCACTGTCGAGTATCAGAACGTGCTGCCCGTGCTAGAGTTTAACTCGAGCGTGCTGGCCATCAACGGCCAGCCCGTGCAGGACAAGGACCCGCTGGCCGCTTGGAACCAGCTGCAGACGTGGACGAGCAACCGCTTCGAGATCGACCTGGAGGTCTACGGCGCTGGAAAGAGCGCCAACGGCACCGCCAAGGCCCAGCAGAAGTGGATCCTGTACTTCGACAAGGTGCGCACGCTGCAGCTGCAGTTCGCCAACGAGAAGGACTACCGGCCCTACAACTGGCGCGGAGAGCTCACTACGCCCACCAACATCCGTCTGGTGGACACGGACTTCTACACGGGAGCCGCGCGGCTCGCGATCATCCCGCAGGGAGCGTCGCAGGACGCGGTGGACGCTCTGGACAAGGCTGCCAGCATTTACCCCGTGGGCTCCTCCATCACGACCGACGTCAACGACGTCAACGCGTCGTTCTCGTTCTGCTGGAAGACGAGGCGGTTCCCGGATCTGGGCGAGCCGAACCTGAACTCGACATCGACGGCCGAGCTGCTGATGCTGGCGAACCCGCACCACGTGGCCATGCTGAAGCCCGACAGCCAGGTTCTCGGCACGTTTGGACACCGCACGCTCAAGTCGTACATGACAGCGGTGCTCGGCAGCTGCTGGGAGATGCAGGAGAGGCTGCCGACCGCATCCTTCCAGGAAGAGAACGTGCAGATCCAACCGCAGTACCTGGCGGCGATCAAGGTGGCCCTGGCCAACGACTCGAACTACACGCCGGAGGCCGACGACCCGTACTACTTCGGCAAGGAGATCGGCCGCCAAGCCCGTTTGGTTCTCATCGCAGACAAGCTCGGCGAGAAGGAGCTTCGTGACGACATGCTGGACAAGCTGGAGGAGTGGCTGACCCCGTGGATGGTTGGCCAGAACAAGGACCACTTCGTGTACGACCGCAGCTGGGGCGGCTTGTGCTCGCTCAATGGACTGAAGGGCGTCTTCTGGATGACAGACTTCGGCAATGGCTGGTACAACGACCACGTACGTGTGCTGACGAAGAGCTATCGTTGTGTTGGCCTGCTCTGATGAACTTACGTGTGTATTGTCTGGTATGCAGCACTTCCACTACGGATACTTCCTGTACGCCGTCTCGGTTGTGGGCAAGTACCGCCCGGAGTTCGTCAAGACGCACAAGGCGGCTGTCATGTCGATTGTTCGCGACATTGCCAGCCCTGACCAGAGCGAGTGCGTTCTTGTGACTCGATCTTTGTAGTACACAGCTGCTAACGTGCTTGTCTTGTGTGTTTGCAGCACCTTCTTCCCGTTCACACGTCACTTTTCCTGGTTCGACAGCCACTCGTTCGCCAGCGGCGTCTACACGCTGGATGGCGGCAAGTCCCAGGAAAGCGTCAGTGAAGCCATTAACGCCTACTACGGCGTGTACCTCGTGGGCAAGTCCTTCAAGGTTCCGGAGGTGGAGCACATGGGCCACCTCCTGTTGGCCCTGGAGATCCGCGGCGCGCAGACGTACTGGCAGATGCCGTCGAACTCGGACATCTACGAACCGATCTTCACAGCCAACAAGATGACGGGCCAAGTGGCGGCCACGAAGGTATCGTACACGACGTGGTTCGGCCCGCAAGTGGAGCACATGCACCTGATCAACATGATCCCCTTCACGCCGATCACGGACGCGTTCTTGAAGCCCGAGTACGTCCAGGAAGAGTACCCGATTTTGCAGCAGCAGGCGTTCGACCGTGCCGAGGACCCGATCGACGACCGCTGGAAGGGCTACGCGTACCTGGACCTGGCAATCATCGACCCCACGGCCGCATGGGCGAAGGTCCAGAACATGAGCTTCTTCGACGACGGCAGCTCGCGAACCAACTCGCTGTACTGGATCGCCACGCGCCCGTCGAAGTGAAGAGGGCCAGCATTTCAGCAGTGAAGAGCTGGGCTGGTGACCCGATGAAGACGTACAGCATTGCCCTGTTAGACAAATGAGAAGCTTTTGTTGAAGTTGTCTATAACTCGCACTTAATCGAATGTCTACACCACACCATTTCCAACATGAAGCTACTTCAAAGACGGCTGCATAACGGTTCATCGGGGGCCGATGACACCGCCTCTGCGCCTCGCGCTGCGTGCGTGGGTGCCGTCTCTGCTGCTCTGTTCGGCCCTCTTCCAGCTCGCAGTCCACGGGAAAGACGTCACCATTAAGGTGTGGGAAAACGCCTTCCCCCTGCTTCACAACGTGGCCGAGTCCAATGGTGAGACCATGGCGTTCGAGGTCCTGCAGGTGGGATATCTCTCCAATTCTGCTACCGCCACTGCTAAACTCATTTTCGTAGTCAATTCCAGCACTAAGAATTGATAATTATTGGGAATTGTTAGTACAATCTGTTTGGACGGCCGTACGAAGTCTCGTACGACGGCCAGAGCGAGCGGCTGCAGCGCGTGCCCGAGTCGCTGGCCAAGATCTCCACGACGATCGACGCCGTGACCTTCGCCGAGGCCGATATCCAGACCCAGCGAGAGGAGATGTTGGTGCAGTTCCACAAGTTCGGGTTCAACTATTCCACGACGATCCTGCATGACCCAGATCCGTTCACGAGTCTGCTGAACGGAGGCGTGCTGGTCGTGTCCAAGTGGCCGATCGTCCGCGAGGCGCAGCACGTGTATCGCAACGCATGCCACTACTCGGACTGCTTGGCTGCAAAGGGTGTTAAGTACGCGAGGCTGTTGAAGACCGTGAACGACACATCCAAGATCTTCAACGTGTTCGCCACGCACATGCAGGTGTGAATGCGGTTGCTTCCTGTCCGTGGAGATTGGGATAAGGTTCTAAGCTGGTTAATGCAGGCCTGGTCTACAGCGCAAGGACGGTCGGATCGGGCTCAACAAGCGAAGCAGGTTAATGGTGTTCGTGCTTCGATTCTCAACGCTTGCTGTTCTAACAATTATGATTGTTCAGATGCGTCAATTCATCGATGCGATGGAAATCCCTCACCACGAGGTGAGTCTTAACTTGCTGTTGTTGTACCTGGTCGCATGCTGTATTGAATGTCGCCCTGGCACTTGTTCAGCCGCTGATCTTCGCGGGGGACTTCAACATAGACAACCACACGTTCGGAGACGAAGTGGCGCACCTGGTAGATCTGCTCGAAGCACACGAGCCGCGCCAGATCGGCCAGCAACTGTTCACAAGCGAGTACGTTGTGTCTTTCGTGGCAATTTGCAATGGTAATGGATCAACTAACAGTTTGAACCAGCCCTCACACCAACGTGCTGGTTGGACGCGATGGCGCTGCCATCAGCAACAAGTGCTCGTCGCAATACATTCAAAACTGGGGACCGGCGAAGGTTAGCTTTGCGATGAAATAGTTCCAGGATGAGTGCTAAATACCGCCTTGTGGAGCAGGATGGCGTCTTCCACCCGTCGCTGCAGACTCGAACGACTTGTGCAACGCACGCTGAGATTCGAGGCCCTGACGGGCTTGTGGTCGTCCAGCCAGACAATAAGTGCTATTGCCCTTGCTGCCCGATGGAATGGCTAGACTACGTTCTGTACGGCAAAGGTAACACCAGACTCTGGAGCGGTGGGTGATCGTTGGTTGATTGACATTACCCTGGTTCTTGATACGTTGTCGTGCAGCCCCCTATCAGCAGCCAAGCGCTGTTCCAACCCTCGAGGCCCACGTGAACCAAGTTGAGCACTTTACCGTCGACTGGACGGCACCAGAGAGCGACAGGAAGATGGCTCTGATCGACCTATCCGACCATTACCCCGTGCACGGGAAGTTCGAGTTCCCAGTGACTCATGGCGAAGGGAAGGACGACGATCCGTTGACGTACCATTTAGACGGCTGCTCGACGGATGGCGACTGCCACTTCCGCAACTTTCGCTGCTACTGCAACGGGCCCAACTGCTTCTACAAGGGCAACCACACAAGCGGCTGGGATCTCGACTCGGAGCACCCAGTCAACCGGAACTGCTTGTACCAGAAGACGTCGTTCCGATGCCTATGCGGCCCGACGTGACCATTCTACCGTCAAGCTCTAAAGTAAATGATGCAATGATTGGCATTCCTTGTTGCTTTCTGGCTGCTGAGCTAACTTACAGTCTACGAAAGCGTGGCGAACGGGTCGTTGCCGAAGTTCTGCATTGACGACTGCCTCGGGGGTGCGTTCATAGGGGCCGCCGTCATGAATGGAGACGCTTGCTGGCCGCCATATCCTCCGTACGTTTGCATCGTGTTCATCTGCGAACCGCCAAAGCCCATCGGAGCCGGCGCCATGCCCATTCCGAACGCGCCGGTGTTGGCCACCGTGTTGTACATCATAGGCTGCGCCTGGCCGTAGAAACCAGCAGGCGTCTGCTGTGCGTTGTACGTCGGGAAGGCCATCGGAGGAGGCGTCGGCAAGACCTGAACCTTCTCCTTCGGAGCAAGCTGGCGAGCCTGCTCGAGCGTCTGGTAGCTCCTGGCGGAGCGCTGCACGGGGTTCTTCTCCTCCGGCTTCAGGTTCAAGTCGACCATGTTGGAGGACCACAAGTCTCCGGCCGCGGTCTTCTCCTCCTCGGTTGGGGCCGGCTCGAACGTTGCTGCCACTGGCGGCGAAGTCTCCTCGACTGGAGCAGGCGTGAAGTCCAGGCCGGACAACATGGACGTGATATCCTGTTGGAATGGCTGTCTACTCGGCATTGCAGCAGGCATCGTCGACATGGAAGCGGACGTTGAAGCCATTGGGAATCCGTCGGAGTCCGTGAAGGCAGGGAAAGCCGGCGGAGAAGCACTGGTCGGGGCATTCTGCCACATATCAAAGACCACAGGCGACTCGGCAGCCGACTTGGCTGCAGGCCGACGAGACGACGGCGACGGCGTTGGCGAAGTAGCCACCGTCTTCGCTCGCTGACGGGATTCGGGCGCTGTAGACGACGATGGACGTCAGTGGTGGCAATCAAACTACAACTTTGAAAGCAAAAACTTACAGATGTAGTCGGGCTTTGGGTGTCCGCACGCTTCGCAGATCGGAGCGAGCGGCTTCTCGTTCACCAGAGTGCAGCGAGAGCATTCCCAGGGCGAGAAGGAGCTCTCGCGAGACGAAGTGCGGCTTCCAGGATTGGAGTTCCCACTGTAGCCGCCGCCGTTCGAGTAGTTGTACGTGAACGAGCTGTTGCGCGACCCAGAGCCTCCCGTGGTGCGCGTGGCCGACGTCACGACGTTGTCCTGCGGCTTCTGGAACTTGGTGGGGTCCAAGCGCTCCGGCAGGCGGCGGAACGACATGCCGTCGACGATCAGATCTGCATGAACACAAGATCATTGAGGAACTAGGCGGTTAACTAGGAAGACGGGAGAACCGAAGGAATACTCACCATACATATCGTTGAGATCCACGGACGGCTTGATGATGATGTGGACGCAGTGGCCTCCGGCCAGGTTGAACACATAGTCCCAGTCACCGAACGAGAGCTACAGGATGAAGTGAGTAACCTGATCAACATACGACAAAGCACCAATGAAGGCGAGACGCACCGACTGCGACGTGTACTTGACGATGCCGTCGACGCGCAGCACCTTCTTGCCCGACGCCAAGGAGTGCGTGAGCGAGATCTCGAAGTCACGGCCTTCCTCGACCTTCAAGCGCCAGATGACGCGCTTTTTGGAGCTCTCGATGGTCTTGCCCACGTTGGACACCTCGTAGTAGAGCGCCGCGGCCCTGGCGTTCGTGGCCTTGACGGTGCCCCATTGACCCTGCCTCGACATGCTCAGCACTCGGTACGCTGGCGGGAGCGCAGTGACTTTTTGGTTCTCTCGACGTTTGGAGTTCTCTCGACGCCTCCGTTTAGCTCGGTGGTTACTGGCTCGTAACGCCCCTCGAGTTCCAACAACGCAGGGCTCAGGCGCCTGGACGAGGAATTGGACGAAAGTACTGATGAAGACGTGGCGTTGCTTTAGTAATTCGAGATGAATGCAAGCGAATGCATTTCTGGAGAACAGCCTTGGCCGGCAAACCTTCGATACTCTTCGTGCACTGGTCAAACTTCAACAAGAAGTTGCCTTTTCACTTAAGTCCGATTCCTATGGACGCGCGACCTTTTGTGGCGTGGCGTACTCCACGCGCAACCTCCATTTTCACTTCGGCCCAAAAACCAACAATCGCGCATCATGGCGACGTGTCCGCAGTGCTACACGGGGACGTGCCGGCGCCACCGCGCGCAGGACCATGGGCGCTCGCAGGTGAAGAGCGTGGACGCCGAGTCGACGCTGCAGAAGATGTACGACCAGCTAGTTGGCGTCAAGCTGCAGAAGCTGCAGGCCGAGGCGGCGCGCGACCCGGACGGCCAGCACTCGCACGAGTTCCGCAAGAAGCTGGACGCGTCGCGCGACAAGACGCTTCGTAAGGGCTCCAAGCGCTCGAAGTTGGCGGCCGACGTGACGGGAAGCGGGTTAAACCCGCAAGCTTTGGCCGCCGTATACGGAGACTCGGATGAGGAGGAAGAGGAGAAGCGCAAGAGGAGGAAGGACAAGAAGAAGCACAAGCACAAACACGCGTCGTCCTCCAGGAAGAGGAAGCACAGGAGCAACAGCAGTGAGAGTGACTCGGACTCAAGTGAAAGTAGTGACAGCGACGCCTCGCGGCGCAGACACAGGAAGAGGAAGCACAGCCACAAGAAGAGCCACAAGAGCAAGAAGCACAAGCGCAGCCGAGCCGACAGCGAGTAGATCATATCATACACTCTCAATGGATTAGAGGGAAGCTTTGCATTGGTTTTGAAAAGGAATGGAAATGAGAAAACTTCTCGTCATGGAGAGAACACGACGACGATCGTGCGCCTACTCCACTACAAATAAAAGAGAAGACGGCGCTACAGCAACTAAGCAGCAGCAGCGGCGGCAGGAGCGACAGCAAC
>JAABLK010000647.1:0-20457 GCA_012295415.1 Phytophthora chlamydospora | reverse complement strand
TTCTATCTGCGGTGGCAGGTAACCTGCCACAAGGAAGGAAAAAGAACGTCTGAGTAGCTCATGCAGCTGCAGGGAGGTAACGTTCAACCGAAGCAGGGTAGAAGCCCAAGGCTGTGGGCAAGGCTGGTTAACAGTTCAATAGGCAAGGCTGGTTAATAGGCGGTGGTCCACTTCAAAATCGTACTTAGCCGCCTTCGCTCTCCCTCGAATTTGCGGCTCTCCGTCGCCCAAAGTCTCTATCGTCCCAGTCGCTCGCGAAGATGGTCGTGGCTAGTGGTCGTCAGGCTGCGCTGGTGGGCGGGCGCCTCGTGGCGCGTCAGTCCCAAGCTCAAGCGCTCACTCTCCGTCAAACTCGCTCGTTCTACACGATCTTCGAGAAGTACCTGGAGGCGCACAAGCGCTACGGCTGGAAGGGAACGTTGTGGAAACTCTACAACCCCGGTGATGTCAAGTTCGGACGCTTCGTGGGGGAAGACGAGAACGGATTCAAGTACTACGAAGACCCCACGGAAGTGTACGGCCAGCACCGCTGGACGGAGTACAAGGTGGACTCGTGGGAGGAGGTGGAAGGCACGCTCATCCCTCCTCAATGGCACCTTTGGATGCACCATTTGACGGACTCGAAGCCCGGTGAGGCGGGCCAAGACCCGGCCAATTGGGAGAAGAAGGAGACGGTGGCCCACTCGGACGCGCCCTACCAGACTCATCTGGGAGAGCACGTGCCGTACTACCCCAACAAGTCGCTCTACCGCTCGCGCGGTTACAATGTGGGCAGTATGGCCATCACGCCCGACCAGCCGGACCAGTACTACCTGCAGCCGGGCCACCTGCGTCGCACCCGCAAGCACAAGCAGCACTTCTTCGCTGATGTGGACTACAACAACCCGGAGGCTTCGGACGAGAGCCGCAAGCAGTCGCTGCGTCCCCTTGACGTCAACTAAGGAGGGCGAGGAAGTTCCGAGGAGAGTTGAACAATTGAACAAGGAAGCACGGAATGAGGTTTGGTAGTTGATGCTGGTAGATCCAGGAGAGGAGAGCAGGTTACGACGTCAATAACGCAAGCTTTCGCTTCATTTATTATGCTCGACAGCGTCCAGCTCCCTGCCCCATCCGTTAACCCCCAGGAAGTCCGGACTGTCGTCGCCCAACTTGACAACTAACATCCACCCCAGCGCACCGCTAAATACATACACCGTGTCTCTCTTTCTAGATGGCGATCTCGCTGCAGCCGTCCTTGGCTTCCAGGTTCATGGCGATGAGCGAGCCGGCACGCGGGTTGGAGCTGTCCGTGGACGCAGAAGACGAGCGTTCGGACGACAGATCCTCGCCGTAGTCGCTGTCTTCCGCGCTTGAAAGCTGCTGCAGTAGCGGCATGGACGTCACGTAGCCGGAGCCACGCACGGAGCTCTCCCGAGGCGACGCAGACGAGATGGACGACTCGGTCAGGAACGACGCCGTGGACATGGCGTTCGGGTCTTCCTCGGAGCTTCGGGACGACGCCGACATCTTCTCTCCTGACAGGTTCGGGAGCGTGTCGTACACAGATCCAGTCCGCTTTCCACGGCCAGCCACGGGCGAGTCGGGCCCCATACTCTCCTCGGACGCGCGGATCGTCGGTGCCTGTCGAGCAAGTTCCGGAGCCGGCGTCGGCGCCTTCCGACTGGGCAGAGGAGCCAGGAAGCTGTGGTTGTCTGCATCAGGTCCCATGCTCTTGTGGCTCACAGCACTCTGCGTGAAGTCGGCTTGCACGGCCTGCGGCGACCTGTTGTGTTCGTCCATGTGCATCTCTCCGTGAGCGTTGGTCGTCGTCACGAGCTCAGCGTATTCGTCCGGAGCTGAGAGTTTACGAGCTCCTGGCGCTCTTGACGCGGCTCCACGGCCACTCGCAGTGCCGTTGCCGATCATCCCAGACAAGTGGAAGGTCTTGCTGCCAGTGCTTCGAGCCGAGGACATGCTGGGGTTGCCAGCGTTGCCATCACCAGTCTCCTCTGACGCACGGTACTGGTACGAGTAGCTGGCCATCTTGCGGTTACTGAAGGTGGGGCTTACGCCGCCTTGCGTATTGAAGACGCTGCTGTCCGTGCTGCTGGCGAAGCTCGACGCGTACGGGTTACTGGCGGCGCTGGAGCGCGCAGATGAAGCGTAGCTCACGTCGAAGCCCTTGGACATGCCCAGATCGCCCGGTGCCAGCTCGATGGACATCTCAGGCATGCCCAGCTCCTGCTCCTTCTTGAATCCACGGTCAGCCGGCACTGTGAGGCACGTGGCCCCGGCGGGAGGCGACAGGTCGGACTCCCGTTCCTTCTGCTGGCGCCTTCTACGTGCACGAAGGAACAGCAGCGTGGCCACTACAAGAGCCAAGACGCCAATGGCGATGCCGATGCTGAGAGCGGCGCCGCCGCCGCTGCTGCTGTCATCGTCGCCACTGCCGGTGCCGCCTGTCGTCGTTTCGGGGGTCGACGCGGCGGCAGTGGCCGAAGCGGCGGAAGCTGAAGAGCCGGAGGTGGCTGGGCTGGAGGTGACCTTGGCTGGACTGGTGGTGGTTGGCGCCTTGGTAGCTGAAGAGGCTGAGGACTCAGAGCCCTCTGAGTCTTGGGACTGAGAAGCGGAGAAGCTGGGGCTGGAGCTGGAGGTCTCTGTGGAGGCGGAGCTCGTGCTGGTGGACGTCGCGGTGGACGAGGAGCCCGAGGTGACGGAGTTGAGCAGGCTGTTGACCAGGTCGTCGGTGGACACGTCGGCCACCGTCCTCATGGTTCGTTTCCCTGTGGATAAAGCCTAGCGAAGCTGCGAATGTAGAGCTTCCGCCCTCTTCCCGTCGAGCTGCGCTGATTGCCACTGACCGCCAAATGACTCGAAAAGAGTCAGACGAGAGCGACAAGTACAGCATGCGCTCTCATTCTGCGGCACCTCTGAAATTAAGTAGATGGATGATCAAAACCTGCCTATTGTCCTCATTGAGGAATTGTATAATATGATCCCCTTTCAAATCAATTTGACTAATTTTATTGCGATAGCAGAGTTCTTGCCGATCTGGGGGCATACTGAAGCCAAGTGAATGGCCGTTACAGAAAAGAGTCGGAAAGCAAGTGTCGCCACGGACGAAATGCCGCATGTGAGCTCGCCGATCGCAATGGCCATCGGCGCCCGAGCCGAGGAACTGCCGCAGGGTTGAGCGAGGCGGCAGCTACGACTAACGCTGGGCAGTGCTGCTGATAGTCAGCCTCGCTGCTCAAGTGTCTCGACTGCACACGGGACGACGGCTGGCGCGGCGGCACTTCCGTAGTCGCACGGTCTCGGAGCGGGCAGGAGCGCCGCGAACACACATGGCAGCCATGTCTGGCCAGAAATCAGCGGGCTGTTCGCGTTGACGAGGCCGCGCAGAGGTGTGCGACGACCAGAAGTTGGCCAGGCAGAGAAGGGATGGAAATGGAAATCCATGACGAACTCGACGCCTCGACCGCAGTGAATATCCATCCACCAGCCCGATGCTGGATTGACACCGCCGTCGCTGCTGAAGAAATGTATATACTACGCAGTAGGTATGTATATAAGGGCACCTTCACTTCATCTTGCCGATGTGCAACGTGCTTGCTTCTACGTGAATACGCATTGCCTTTTCACTTCAACATGACAATTACCCTGTGTAAAGTGTCCAGCAAAAACCATTAGCCAAGCTGAGCCCGTCGGAAAGCGAAAGAAATTATAAATTGACTTCGTCATTGCTAAATGTCGATCGGATGCCTTTCTCTTCCTTGCTACTGCATCAAATCGCCCGGAAGTCCTTGAACTTGTTCTCAATGTCCTCCTTGAGCTCCGGGTCCACGGCGTTGCGCACACCGATGAGCGCCTTTGCCATGGCCTCGGAGGCGCCGATCATGGGGCGCAATACTGCCACAGGCACAGCACGGATGACCGACCTCACGTAGCCCTGCGAGCCCGTCTTCTTGTACTCCACAAGCGGCACCGCCACGATAGTCTTCGCAGCCACGTGCAGTTCACGCGCCAGTGAGTCGTAAGCCTGGCCAAAGCCCTCAGCAGCAGTCGCCGGCTGTTGCGTCAAGTACTGACGGCCGCCAATGCCGCCTCCAGTGTCCTGCGCGTTGCGGATGCCGCCGCCGCCCATCCGCCGCGAATTGCGGGCGATTCGGCTGCCAGCCTGTCGGTACTTGAGCTGCTTGCGACGCAGCGCCGACGACGAGGACACCACGTCGTCCGCGTGCTCCAGCAACGCCTGCGTGCCCTGCGCCACCTTGGAAGCCGTGTTCAATGTCTCGATCGTCACCGACTTCAAGAAGCTGGACGCTCCCTTCTTCAGACCACGCACAAGTCGTCGGTCACGTCCGTAGTGCTCCATGGGCAGCAGGATCAAGTCTGCGGCGCCGGCACCAATGTTCACGAACGGCCGCAGAGGCGGCATCGACACACTCGCCACGCACTTGTGGATCTGGTGCCGCGAAATGTCCTGCACCCACGAGACCAGCACGTGCTCTCCCAGCGCAGCCCAGCCGTCCAGTCCGCTCATCTGCACACGACGCAGCACCAGCTCCATGCCTTCTAGCACGAACAGGTTGATCACTTCAAGGTAATCGCCAGCACGCAACGCGGCGTAGTCCACGTGGTTCGGGCGGTAGTCGATCTTGATCTTGCAGGGCTTGATGTCGATGCTCTGGAAGAACCACGCGCCCAGACTCACCTCCGCTTCAGCCGGAGCGCTCTCGCCAATGGCTTTCATCTCCATCCCTCCTTCGTGCATCATGACCTCGACTTCATCGTCTGTTTCCTCCAGCATCGGCCCGATCTGCCGCCGCGTAGAGCGTTTCTTGGGTGCCGCGGGTTCGTCCACAGGCACGAACTGGCGCAGGAACTTGACCACTTCCTGGTCCAGATTGATCCGCAGCGGCAACAAGCGGGCCTTGAGACGGTGCTCCTCGCACAGGTTGGGGCCAGGCCGCACCGTGATCAGCTGCAGTCGCACCATCGAGCTCCCGCTTTCGCGTGGATGAGTCGCTTCCGACTTCCAGTAGCACACGATCTTGCGGATCTGCGAGGTGGAAATGTAGTCCAGCAGCTCCACGTCGCCGAGCGCCAGCACCGTGTGGGAGGCCAGCGGCTGCGTGTCCGTCTCGTTGAACATGTCCAGACGGAGCTGGATGCGCGTCACCACGAGCTCCAGCATTTCCTCCGTCTTGCGTCCGCTCTTCTTCAACGACCGCTTTCTCGATGCCGGCGCACTCTCACTCGACGCCGCTCTAGTTGTCCTCGTGGCTGGGTCCCGCTTCATAAAGGACGCTGTTGGAGCGCTTCTCGAGCTCGTGAGCAGCGCCGAATTGCCGTCACTAGACCCACCGAAGAGGTCACCGCCATCCGACGGCACGTAGTTATCCAGCAGGGCGTCCAGCAGCTTCTCCTTCTTGGCTGAAGCGCTGTCAGGTTGCTGTCTCGAGTTTTCGTCGCTCTTAGGAGGGTGGAGCCTTACAGCGTCACTGGCATCACGCGTCCAGTCGCACCCACCGAAGAAGCGCATGCAGATGTTGAAGTTACGCAGCAGAACACGCTGCACGACAATCGGCGACGTCGCCTCCATTTTGCGAACCGCGTTTTCCCTCGCGATGGATCGAATGGCGTCCTCGCACTCCTTTTCACCAAACGACAGGGACGTTGCCGAGCCACCAATGGGGATTTCCACATGATGCGGGTAGATCCGCGACGGCGGACCTGTCATGGGAGGGCCACCATCATCAGATCGTTGATCATCGTAGAACCACCGGGCTGTTGGTTGGTCTGGCGGCGAGGCTGTTGGGATTCCAAACGATGAGGAGGGAGCGCCGGCGTGGCTACTAGTCGATGAGAACGAGGCCTGTCGCGGCGGAATCGCACGCGGAGATGACGTCACAGACGAGTGCTGTCGATTCTCTCCTAGCCGAGTGTCTGCTACGTCGTGCTCGTCGTCGTCGTCGTCGTCGTCGTCAACGCTATGGCTCGTGTTCGATTCCATGTCGAGCAACTGGTTGATGCGCAACTGGAGGTCGCTGTCAAGGGCGAAGTCCAGTTCCACTTCCTTGCCTTCGTCGTCTCCAGCATCGATGATCGACATTGACAGCGCATTCGGGAACATGTCCTTCCCATTGGCACCGCCATCGCCAGCTGCGTCAACGCCTACTTCACTCGGAGGCAAGTGAACGCTTCTATCCTCCAACGTATCCAGACGATGCGAGAATGACGATGCCGTCTCTTCGGTCTGCAGGTCGCTGAGCTCCACCTCGTCGGACGTGTTCTCCATGCCCCACCAGTTCTTCGATGCAGCAGGGAACGCACCCATCGGGAAGTGGTTCGCATCGAAGTCGTCATCATCTTCGCTTTCGTCTTCGAAAGAATACACGGGCTCAGTCGCCTGGCCTGGTTGTGGGTTTGCCGATGGAGCAGACACAGCAGCCGGGGGCTTTTCTTCTACTGGTTCAAACAGAGGGAAGTCCTCGCCTGACGTTTCACTGACGGACGAAGCACTTCCTTCTCCGGCGTCACTCGTAGTTCCATCAGGTGGGATCCATCGCGCTGCTGTTTCGTTATAAAGAACTGTTCTCTTCTCCGGGGAAGATCCCAAGTGCATCGACCCGCTAGGAGAATGCGCATCGCCCGATGAAAACCACGGGTCCTGTCCAACGGCAGCTTGCGCGTCGTCATGGTTCGACTCTGGCTCCATTAAAAAGGCCCCGGCAGATTCGTCAGGCCGTCCGTCGAACGATCTCGTATCGGAGTAGTAGTCCTCGATAACCAGCTCATTAATGCGAATTGGGTTCGCAGACTTGCGCCTCTCCTCTTGCTGATACTTTAGTCGCAATTCTGAAGCCGAGAGCTGGTCGTCATGCTCGAAACCTTGCACCATCCGATCCTTTTCCTTCTGGATTGCGTCCATCCGCGTACGAAGCAAGCGAGCCTCTGTATCGGTTGCCACCGTTTTCCCCGGGAAAATCTTCTTGCCACTACCAAAGGCGTCTTCATCAATCTGCTCGAGGATATTGACAAAATCCCGGCCGGAGCCGCCAGCTTCACTGTTGGTACCGATGGAAAGCCGCTCACTTCGAACACTCGCAGTAGTAGAGAAGTCAACCGCTCCACTTGACGGGTCAGGAGAAGGCGCGCCAATAGACCGCATGCTACTGGTTGGGCCAGGGCTCAAGTTCGTCACCACCGAGATGCTCGATGGATCACTCACGCCGTCTAAACCCACATACGCAGTGGTGTCGCGAGGCTCTTGCTCGATTGCGAGCTGGTCCGTCCACACCGAGAGCAGCTCAATCAAAGTGTTGAAGGAATCAAAGCACGCATAAATATTGGCCGTGCCCAGATTCAATTCCACGGACATCTCCGGAGACGCCGACGCTTTCTCGTCTAAGCGCTCACGAGACGCAGATGCTGCTTCAAGTGCGGTAGGCGGCACGAGAACACGCAGGAAAACGTCAACGAAATCCATCGTGACGATCTGTAAGAAGCCGTACTTTTCCAAAAAGGTAAGCAGCGAGGGATACTCAGCGGCCAGACTGCCATTGCCGCTGCCTCCGTACGTGTCCGCGAACTTGAGCACTTTCTTCTTTGAGCTGCCACGGAGAAAGAGGCCGTTGCCAAGCAGAACCTCGTCAATCTCCTCATACCCAGCACGTGCTTGAGTCAGGAACAGCTCCAGATCACCCACGGAGATCTTGTAGCCCTGCATGACAGCGCCAGTCACGACATTTGAGGACACGCTGACCTTGCCCAGCACAAGAATCACACGTGACGTTAGAGTCATCGGCGCGTAGTCAACTATCACGTCGTAGAAATTGACAAACAGCTTCGTGAACACCGTCTTCGGTGCTGTCGCCAGCGGTACAGCATCGTAACTGCCTCCACTCTTGATGGAGTTAAAGAGCTCTGTGCTTTCCTCGTCCGACATGCTCGCTGAGTCTAGCGGGATAATTGGAATGGGGTACTCCATCAACACGATATCCAGCATCTGGAACAACCACTTCGACCGCACGTCGTACCGCAAGCTGAGGTGCGAAAGGTGAAGCTCCACTTTCATCTCGCGCATCTCGTTTGTCTGGTCAGCTATGTCGACGCCCATGAAGAAGATCGGGGCTTTTGACACACCGAAAGGCGTCCGATAGATGATCGGCACAACAGCGTTCGTGCGACCATCTTCTTCGAGTAGTGTCATATTCTGAGCGAGGACGTGAACCCGCGACAGTAATTGCCCCATCCATTGAGAAACCTGGAACACCTTCAGAGTCTGGAACGCAAAGTGATACGTGAACAAGACCTTGTCCGGCTCAGACGACGCATTCATCGCCTTCTCTTCGTCTTCATGCATTCCCGTTGGTTGCGGACTGCGAGTAGGCGGGGTAGGCGGTACGGCCACGTAGTCACACAGGCGGACGGTTCCTTCACCCAACGTGAGATTCAAGCTCATGTAGCTTGGCATCAGTCTGTTTCGGAGCGCAGCAGCAGCCAGCATTTGGTTGTAGCTGTCGACGTCGATAGGATTGATCATCAAGAGTGCGTCGAAGAGAACCATTAACCGGTCCAGCGACGACTTAAATAAAACTGCATTGGCACGAGGGAGGCCAATTTCCACCGAATAGAGCGACGCTGCAGCCGCGGCGCTCTCATAGGACTCTGTCCGCCCCAATGCATCCAAGTTCCATCCGTTTAAACCAACTCGTCCGCCGTCATTGTCATCACCGCTGACATCGTCAGGGGAGCTGCCAACTGACGCGCCATCGGGGCTTTGGCTAGCGTCCTGAGAGAGGTTTTGTTTGCTAGCAATCGCCCCCTTCATTTCCTCACGAGATGGCGCTTGAAGACGCAAGCGTAGAGTACAAACTTCTTCCGAGCGCTCGTCACTGCAGGCAGTGATCAGGACGGCCTTGTCCAGCCGTGAGCTCCGCTGGTTGCCATTTTCCGGCGTCAACAGCGAGACTTTGGCATTATCAAAAGAAGCGTCAAACTCCGCCAACCAAGGCAACGAGCTGCCTTTTCGATATTGTGGCGGCATCGGTGTGCCTGCAGCATCGGCTTCGTCTCCTTCTCCATCAGGGCTGGGAGAGAATGAGGCCACCTTCACACTTTCCAACGTCATCAGGAGTCGATCTTCGCAGAGTCCACGCTTCGACGAAGGCCCAAAGCGAATCAGGTCGCTGTTAACCATCGGAAACCGCAGCGTGACCTGCACACACTCTGTCGTCATCTCTAGCTTCTTCTCGAACTCCTTGGCGTCTGGTCCAGCAGCTGACGCTTTTTGCTTCGGCGTTGACGTATCTTCTTCCAGAAGGGCTAAGAGCCGATGCGCTCGGTCCAGCAAATACATATCCCATTCCAAAAGCACAGGCTGCACGTTCACTTTTACCCCCAGGGATGCGATCGCTGCTGGGGTGCCATCCTCTTTCTCGGGCCCAAACTGGATGCGCAACTGAGCGGACAGGTTCGCCGATAAATTAACTCGCCGTCCCGTAACTGGGGAGCTGTCGGCAAACTTTAACACACACGTGGACAGCATCGCAGCTTCGTCCTCCTCGGCGTCTAAGGACATGCGCGGAAGTGTCTTTTCCGTGATGGTAAACACTCCAATCGTAAATGCAAGCGACGAGTGCTGTGCGTACGCCAAGCTCGAGAAGATAATGTCTTTGAACGAGAGCTCCAATCGCTCCAGTCCGTCGACTGATGGCAACGCCTTGGTAGGTCTCACAGGAGCGCGGAGGAAGCGACTGTCGGTCATGGATCCTCCATTCTCCTGCTCGCTTAACGAATCCTCGTCTTCCCCCTCGTCGTCCTCGTCATCCGGAAGGTCGTCGTACAAAAGGACGCATTCGCACTCCAGCAGATGGACTTTCACTCGTGTCCGGACTTGCCGTGCTGCTCGATTCTGGGCTGCCGTTGTTGACCACGACAATTGACTTCGGTCGTCGCCCTTACTTTCCGTCTCGTCGAAGTCATACCGTGCTGACGCATACATCGACTGCCCCATCATGCTCGAGCTTGCAAGCGATGTCCCTGGTGCGATTGAAGAGGCGAGCCCCGTTTCGCACTCGAAAAAGCCGTCCTCTTCGTCTTCTAAATCCGACAGGCCAATGCTGTCGACGCTCTCCGCTGCAGACAACTTCCGCGTCTTCGTAAGAAACGCACTCGCCGCCGGTGCAGTCTCTCCTTCCACAGAGCTTCGGTGCCTCTGAGCGTTCTGAAGCTCTTCTTGTGTTTGCCGATATTGTAGGAGGAGCTGTTCGATTCTCTGGAATTCTTTAAACGATAAATTCACCGCACCTTCGTCCCCATCTTCGTCCTCGTCACCTCCATTCATCCAAGCAGGCCTGTCGTCGCATACAGACTGAAACATTGCCGCCGAGTTGTACCGATCCTCAAAACGGTGTGCATTCAGCTTGGCCGGGTCTGCGGAGAAAGCGTCTATGAGTGTCCCCAGCTCCGGGAAGTACTGAGGCTGCAGCACAATTCGGATCGAATGAAAGAACACGTCCGCGTCCATTGCGGGCGCTTCTAACGCCTCGTAATGAGAGAGCTTCACCTGGACGTAGCACTGCTTGCTCGGGTCGCTCGCCAGGAACGGATGCAGCACCATGTCGCGGTATTCCGTCCGCCTTCGCTCCGTCCAGCGATCCTCTTCATCTTCCTCCCCGCTGCTCAAGTGCAAGTCCATGCTGACTCCTCGAAACTTGATGCCCTTCTGCGAAATGCCGAAGAGTGTACTCGCAGCCATCGACTGCATGCCCGCGCCCATGGTCTGGGAGCCGTACATCCCTGCCGAGTGGTCCAAGCTGGCTCGCCCGTAGACGCTCTGCACTTCCGACGCCGACTCGTCCGTGAACTGCGCCCACTGTAGCTTACACAGCAACGCCACATCGCGTCCATTGTGCTGCTCGCCGGTCTCCAACCGCAAGCAAATGTTCGACAGCGTCACTTTAATCTTGGACGTGACCTGCTCGATCCAACTGGCCACAAAGTCGAGTCCTTCCTGTGAGATCTCGTCCACGGGCTCCGGCGTCATGGGTTTCTCCTGTTTCTTCTCCTCTGGCTGCTTCTCTGTCTTCTCTGTAGCTCCAGTGTAACTCTCCCTGTTCTTCTTCTCGTCCATGTCCAGCGGCACGAGAATGATCTCGATGTCGTCGATCTCGACCAAGCAGCTCTCGCTCATGATGTTGGCGTACGAGATAGCCACTCGAACTGAGCCTAGATAGCCCTTCTTGACCTTAAAAGGCAGCCCCTGGGCCTCACAAAGCTCGGCATTCAGCACGTCGGCGTCCAGCAACAGATCACAGAGCTCCAGGCGTCCTGAACGAAGGTGCACGTCCAGCTGGTCCAGATCCAGCTCGTCCGCGGCCAGGAAGCGGCCGATCATCCGTTTAAGTACGAATTTGTAGAGCCGCTTCAGCGCCGGGTCCGTGAGCTGCTTGAAGAACTGCATCTTGGGCTCCTTCTCCTGCTTCTTCCTTCCTGTTTTTTTAGCGACTGACTTGACGGAGAATCAAGGTATTAAAGTACAAATGGGCGCGGCAGCTTCAAGGTTGAAATCGCGCTAAAAAGGTCGGAAATAGACGCAATTCGGAGGGTTAGCGGAAGGTTGAAAATGCAGATGAAGCAGGCGACGCTCGCGGCTGAGGAACAGCAGACGCATGTGGAGGGGCTTTACCTGCGTGTACGCAGCTTTGGGGCGACGCGGCGGCCGGGGAAGAAGCAAGAGCGCGCGCTGGACTCGGCGTCTTGCCGTCTGGAAATTGTGTTCTCTTGCGTGTTTGAAGAAGAACGTCGCGGAGTTTTGGCCAATGGGAGACGACGATCGGATTGAGCAGGGAAAGCGCCTGTCCAAAAAGAGTGAGTGCAGGTAAAAGGCAAGTTGGTGTTGGGGCCGTTCCCATCCGATGCAAGTGTGAGTATCTACCATGCATTACATGTACTTTGGTATTGGAAGTTGGCATTAGGGGAGAAGGCTGGCAGAGATAGGTTGGAGCGAGGACGAAAGCGCCTGGAAGCAGACAATTATCAGACACGCTTCAACTTGGAGTGACGGTCTCATTCAACCCGTGACCGCGTAGTGACGTGTTCAATGCCGAGTTGCGGGGAGTGTTTGCTGTTCTTGAAGCTAGTGAATTCTAGGATTGTCGTGAGAATGGCATGGTCGTGATCTTTCGTACGTCAATTCATGTTGGTTAGCTCAAACTGCAACTAGGATAAAGAAGGAAAGCTGGCGGTTAGCTGGCACGAGTCAGTTGGTGCTTGGTCCTCACGAGCTGGCCTTGGCCTTCAGTCCGGAGCTGGCGAGGAACGTGTCGAGCGTGGCGTGGATTTCGTCGCGGAACGGCAGCTTCTTCATGCGCTGCATCCAGGCCGCGAACTTGGGGTACTTGGCGTTGTCGAAGATGCCCATGAGCTCGATCTGCACGAACTCGCAATAGGCGGCGAAGTCGGCTATCGTGGGGTGGTCGGACTCGGCCACGAAGTCCTTGACCAGGAACTTCTCCATGAGCTCCACCAGGCGTGTGAGCAGCGCCGGCGTGTCCTTGACCAGCACGGCCTCGTCGGGCGTGGCCACGTTCTGCTTGGTGTGCATGAGCGGCACCAGCACCTTGGACGTGATGTGGCGCGCGTTCGTGTGATGCCAGTGCAAGTACTGGTTCACCTTGGCGCGAGCCTGCACGTCGGCCGGGTACAGGTCTGGCCACGAGAACTTCTCGGCCAGATACTGCAGGATAGCGTTGCCCTCAAAGAGCGAGAAGTCCCCGTCCTGCAGGACTGGGATGAGACCGTTGGGGTTCATCGCCAGGAACTCGGGCGACGTGAACGTGGGGCTGCCGAAGTCCGTCAGCACGAGCTCATGCTGCAGGTGCTTGAGGCGCATGACCCACTCAACCGCACGACTGGGCTGGCACTGACAGACCTCGACCTCACACGCGCGATTCTAGAGAATAGCCGCACCATCGCACGTGTACAAAGTCGTTTGTTGGTGCCTTCGTCGTCGGACACGGACGATGGCGCTTGGACCAGGAGAATGTAGACGTTCGACTGGAATATGGTGCAGCGCGTGCATGGCAGCATCATGGAGTGCGTGTTTACCAAGACATTTCACGGCTTGAACGTGGCCGAGCTGATGCAGAAGGCTAGGCGAGTACAAGAAGGTGAAGGGCGAGACCTGCCGCCTGGAAGTGCTGCAGCAGCCGAACGCCTACGTCGTAGGTCGCGACGTCATGTCCCCGACCGAGGACATTTCGACGTTCCGGTCCGTGTACGTGCGGTTCCTCATCGAGACGAGTCGTCGGCTTCCAGCATCCAACGGATCCCTGACAACTCCGACCTGCATCGACGCGAGCTCTCCGTCCACTCCGCCGCAGTACACCGACTCGGACTCGGATTGTGACGAGGTCATGCTCGAAGCGACTGGCTACGTCCTAGGCACGCAGAGTGTCGAGATTGACTGCTCTCGACGCCCACGAGCCCAAGACGTCGTCAACCAAGTGGCGGGCTCGCGTGGCGCTTTCGATTGAGTTTTTGAACGTGGTAAACCCCGTCACGGGCGAGGAGTACCAGCAGTTGCGCTGGAGTGGACGGACCGACTACTGCGGCCCGCAGCACGCGACGAGGAATGCTAGCGACATGACGCAGGGCTTGCTGCGCTGGGAAATGCTCGTCATCTCACCAGCGCTGAACCTTGTGGCACTGACGAGCGACTGAGCAGCAAGAGTTTCTGCCCAGTGGTTGCGTTCGAGTTGCGGCGCCTCGATGAGTGGACAGCTTTGGGGCTGTCTGGTTTCCAAGCCGGCGTGAAGTTGCCACCTGCCAGTGCTGGCGCTCGCAGGTGCTGTTGCTGGGCTGCTCCGGCACCGTTCGTTCCGGTCCTGCGGCTGCGATCCAGTCGTTCGGAGCTAGCCTTCTACGCCAGCGACTGTGGAGACGCTCTTAACCTTCATTATTATGCATTAGTGGGCAATAGCCGGAGACGCCGCGGTTAGCCTTCTTGCTGGGCCGTGCGAGCTCAGGGTTAAGAATACTTGAAATCGACATCGATCGCTTCGGCGGTTCTTCAGCAGACAGGGGCCACCAGCTCGGCCTCGTCAGTAGTTCCGGGTGGCGAAGCTCCACCGGTGCTGGTGGACGTGAGGCGACGACAGGCGCCGTTGTGTAGTGTCTGGGGTCATCGTATTCTTCAGCGATTCGCAGCATCAGGTCTTGAAGGAGGCCGATCTGCCAAGGAGCGATGCAAACGGTCTCCGTCTTCAACGCCCCGTTCTCGTTGCGATGCAGCCACACTAGCCCCATCGAGCACACCAGGTTTAACAGCTCTCTTTCAGCATTCGTCTCATCGCCGGGCACAACGCGGATGAACATCTTCAGAATGACATCCCCGTTCTTTCGAAGACCCGCTCCTATCGACCGAAGCTCGCCTAGACGACGCACCATATCCGTCGTCTTACCGAGTTTGAAAACTATTTGGTGACCGCACTCCTTAGTGAACGCCGCCAGTGGCGGGCACTGGCATAGGTAAACTCCTGCCCATTTGGCCCCCACCGGCGGGTCCTCGTAGTCCACCCTGGGGGAGCCAACTTTCAGCAGCGGGCACCGCGAGTCGACGTCTGCGCGCATGCGGGCCCGCTCGCGCTGAAATAGGCGTGTCCAGATCTTCTTATGAAGACGATTATCTTCATGGTAAATCGCGGAGGCCAGGCGGACGTACGCTCCCCTCGGCAGCACCCCGCCATCATGATGACCAATGGCGCAACCGCCTTCGCCGTCGGCGACGAGATACTCGCCACCGAAGAAGGTGCGCAGCACATACTCCTTGCTGCTTTCTCCAGGTCGATGGCTCTTCCATACGTCGGCCGTGATTACATCTAAGAGAACCCAGGTGAGCTGGTAGAAGTAGAGCAACGCTGCAACGTCGAAAGCTCCATCGTGAAGGCTCAGAAAACGGTGGTTGACTGGAGGGCCGTTGGTCGTCCCTGGGCCGGTCGTAGGACCGCCATGCAGGCGGCTCCAGACGGGCGGTGTCTCGGTCGGGTGTTGCGCTCGCGCCGCAGTCCCGCGGGCTTCCTGGCGATCTGCCAGCATGATGCGTGATTTATTCTTCATAATTAATTGTTACACACTACAATTTATTTAATAATTAATTGCTACACAGTATAATTCATTTTAATAGTTAATTGAATATTTCTTATAATTAAGTGTTGTTCTGAATATTTTTTTAACAATTAATTGTGACGCAATCGGCCCGTCTACGTAAACTTGTCGACGCAATCGTGTCCGGCGTCCAATAAGAGCACGCCCCACTGTGGGGCCCGCTCCTATTGGCTGAAAACCGAATGGCGCAAGCGGATTGGCGGAAAACATAAATAACCCATATTGGGTCCCCCCCAGCGGGGACCCAATTGGGTGTTTCCAGTAGCCAATCAGCACGCTTGAAAAAATAGAAAATCACAGGAAATGTGGGATTTTCTACCTGCCAGCTAAGTACGATTGATACATCCCACCCATCCTTCATGCTGCTTGGGCGCCTCAAGTTCCTGACCATGGCGCTCACTCGACCGGATCTGCCCGTGCAGAGGCACTCCAGCGCCTTCTGGTCGAACCCGTCGGCGTATATCGACGCCGTGCCACGACTGGCTGTGCTGCTGCTCAATGCGCCGTACGCGTCGTGGCGTGTCACTCAAGATGGAGCCGTGGGAACTCGCCCGTCCGAGCTCTTCTGGAACTTGTGGAGCAGCGCACAGCTCACTGTGTGTGCGGATGGAGGAGCCAACCGTCTATATGACCGCAGTCTGGAGATCGGGGCTCAGGACACAGTGACGGCGCCGCACTACGTCAAAGGAGACCTGGACTCGCTGCGGTCCGATGTGCACGCCTACTACGAAGCCAAGGGCACGACGGTGATCAAGGACCCGGACCAGAACTCGAACGATATGGAGAAGTGTCTGCAGCTTATACTACAAGAGCAGGAGGAACACTGTGAACAGACTGGAACGGACGAACGCTTCTCCGTCATGGTTGTCGGCGCCATGGGCGGCCGCTTCGACCAGGAGATGCAGAGCATCAACATGCTCTTCAAGTGGCAGCACAAGTTCCAGCAGATGGTGCTGCTGTCCGACGAAACCACGGCCAGACTGCTGGAGCCCGGCGTGCGGCACGTTATCAACCCGAACTTTGACTTCGAGGGGCGAACGTGCGGGCTGATTCCCGTGGCAGGAGCGTGCAAGGAGGTGACGACGTCCGGCCTCAAGTGGAATTTGACGCCGGGCATGGAGACGGGATTCGGAGGACTCATTAGCAGCTCCAACCACGTCGACGACGCCGGCGAGCAGGTAGAGGTGGTCACCTCGCACCCGCTCATTTGGACCACAGAGCTCAAGAAGTAAACGCTGTTCAGTAGAAGTGGGCAATCGCTCGGTAGCGTCGTGGTTAACCAAGACTGCAGCGGTCAGGGAAATGCTCGCGTGGAGAATATATTATTCGCTTTGTTACGGCGCGTGATGCATCACATTCGCGCGTTACCCTTGAGCTCAAGCACGTTTCAGGTGCTATGCAAGCGCTATCTCTTCGGTCCGATAATCTAACCATCGGGTAGAACGGCACCATGAAGAGCAGCGTGACGACGAAGACGTAAGCGAACGTCAAGCCGACAAAGTACCACAACGCGTTGTACGTCTGGCACGAGCGCTCACGGTAGAACGCCAGTCGATCTTCGGACGAGATGGGGAGGACACTGACGAAGCCCATGAAGCCCGTCGTGCAGAACAACATGCCCATGCCTGAGTTGATCCCGGACTTGGAACTGACGTAAGTGATCACAGCCAGGACTGGACTGCAGCAACTTGAAATGCTTGCTCGCTCGAAATCTCCCAAGAAGGCCAACGTTTTGCGGAATTTCCTGGCGATGCTGCGTTGTGTAGAGATGATGTCGAAGGTGGCGATGCTGTCTAAACCCGAGCTGATCTCGTCCATTGTCACGCCGTAGTTTTGCCGAACTCCATTTCACCCGTGGTCACACGCTGTCGTTCGCCACCAGAAACGCCGCCCGGCATGGCGTCGCCGCCGATAGTATTCTGCCAATTTCCCGAGCTGCTGGTGGCAATGCCTGGATAGTGCTTGAGGATGGCTTTGGTCGCCGCCAACACGACCTTGCTCGTCGAGTGCCTGCAGTTCCGATTTGATGTTTGCGCCGTCTTTCACCACGATGCCAGCCGACACTTCGGTTCAAATGCACCTCGATATGCGGAAGCAGCCGAAGAGGAGGTCGTCCCAGGGCCTGCTCCACGCAGGAACCGATGTGACCGTGCAGCGCTTGTGCTCCTTGGGCCATGAGCGTCTTCCCGTTGTCGTTCTCGATCGGAATTGTGGATCGAAGTGTCATGGCGAAGGATTCTCGCTAGGAATTGTGCTCTGAAGATGCAAAATGCCCTCGGTGCTACTGGGAAAGATTGCAGAGTGAGCGACTTCGTACGTGAAACCCTGTACAGGCCTCTGTCTTTCATTTCACAAAAAAGTCTCCAATCTTCTCTCGAAACTTGCTGCAAGGATCATTCTCCGATATTCGGGATCGGTACCGTTGAGTAGGAACTGGCATCATTTGACCTCACCTTTCACTGGAGGAAGGGCTCAACTCGTGCCAGTACATCCGCCATGGTAGTATTCTGGTCCACATCGCCAACCGAAAGCCACGTACGCCTGGAAGAGCTTCTTGGCATCGTGGTCTTCGAACTTGTGCAGCATGGAGTAGTTGAAACTCTTGACCGTCGAGACGTACATGAGCGTGCCCATGGCGAAGAACGGGACCGACTCGTACAGGAACAGCGCCTGGACGGTAAGCTCCCCTGATTCGCCAAGCGTGTGCTTCGTCGGGTACGGATAGAGACCAACGTTGGAGATGCTGACGTCTCCACTGCACGAGCTCTTGATCACATGCTTGGAAAACGCAGTCGGTACCGCAGCCGCGTTGAAGTTTTGGTCCATGAAGACGTCAGTGAAAGCCGCTGTGGGAGCCTTGAGCCCCGCCTTGATGTCCTGTTTGCAGCCACGAACGACATCCCAGAATTTGGACGTGGCGAACACCGTACCGGGGCTTTTCACGCTGTCTATCGACACCAAGGACGCGTAGCTGCCGACGACATCTTCTGGCACAGGAATCGGGAAGAGGTTGCGGAGATTGGTGCTCACGGTGAGTGCAATCTTGAAGCTTTCGGTTAGAGCCACCGAGTGGTGCTTTTGCGAGGCCGAGTAGTAAGCGAGGAGAACGGCAGCAGTCAGTGCGCCCGCGTACGTGACGCCTTCCTGCTTGCACCGCTGGAGCACTTTCTCGACGTTCTCGGGCTTGCCGGATTCAAACAGGGCGTAACTTGGGTTGCGCTTGAACGGGTAGACCATGTCTGCTTGATCCGAACGGGGTGGCAGCAGCGGCTTTGTGTGGGCCGTCAGGATGCTCTTGATGGCAGGGGACAACAGCTTCACTGTCATCTTAGTGAGAGGCGTCGAGAACGTGTAGTGGTCCAGCCAGAGGTGGTAGGGCGACACTCGCACCGGGTGCTGCTTGTCTTCGATCTCCGTCTGGTTGGCCAGCAAGGCTACGTGCTTGAGCGTGTCGTTCAGGATCGTTATCCCCGACATGCCGTCGCACATGTAGTGGTCGGAGAAGAGAAAGAGTCTGGCCTTGCCGCTCTGCTCGTCCACCCAGACTTCCAGGAACGACGCGAAGTCCTCGTAGCGGTTCACAAACTTCTCACATTCTTCCTGCACGTGTTGCTTCCATACACCGCGCTCCTCTTCGTTCTCACTCGTCCCCCGCACACGCAATAGCCGCCGGGTCGCGACGTCGGCGACGGTGATCGGCGGCTGGATCTCCGCCACGTGGAAGGCGTCTTTCACCTGCAGCGCGCGCATACGCGGGTGCAGATTGAACGTGTACGTAAGGGCTGAAGGCAAATGCTGCACCATTGTTGCCACGGGGCACTTTGGTCGAGGACTCGTCTACGGCGGTGTACACGCGCTCAAAGCCGCGAAGCTGCACAAGCACGTTGTCATTCTCCGCGCTCGTCACGGATAGAGACACCATCGCTCTGCTCTACGCCGACGATCGAGGAATGACACGTGAAACGCAGGGAGAGCAAGAGGAGAGCGGCGGTACATGGTCAAAGTGCAACCTGCACCTGTACCCCGGCAAAAGGTCCTTTGCTCCTTCTCTTGCTACAATCAATACACCACACCGTCAAGGTTAGTCTCCTCCTTAACGCCGATTAAACCGACTCGTTACCTTGTGCATGCTTAGCAAGCTTGCGGTTCTTGCGACCGATCTTGATCCGGTTCTCGTGCTTGTGGTCGCTCTTGCGCTGGATCTCGTTCCGTCGCTGGCGGTGGAATGGCAGAGCGCGTGGAGCTGGCCGTTGCGTTTGGTGGCGCGCGGGTTGGAGTACTTGCCGGACTTGTACTGGCAAGTGGCAAGTACATCCCGAGCAGGGGTTGATGTGCCCGGACTTGACTCGGAGGCGTTGAGTATTGTAGATACGGACATTGCTTCTCTCGTGTCTGAGAGCCGATGCTGCTGTTGGCGCTGGCACTCCACGGCAGCTTTGTGTCGGAGGGTTTCTTCTCGTCCTAACCACGCGCTCTCCTTGGCCCCAGTAAGGTTGGCGTAGCCCGGATGCCGTGCTACGCAGCGCACGGTCTCCGGGACGTCCCAATCATGCAAGGGCAAAGCGTCGAGCACATGAACCTTCTCAATGGCAGTATTCCTTGGTACATTGTCGGTTTTATTTGTAGGCTCGCGAGGGTGCTCCGTCGGGTCTTCTGCAGAACGGCCACAGGAACGCGTCCAACTGTTTTGCCCGAGCTTGTCTTCCCGCCAAATGTGACAGGACACACGTCCCGCACCTGAACGCCTCAGACCTCGCAGAAGCTCAGCATCTCCTCAGCGCACTTCGCCGCGAAGGCAGCGTCGGTGACATGCGTCGAGCTCTCGATGTTGCTCGGCATGTCACCGTCGCCCTTGCCGAAGGCATTGACGCCCTGGTTGTGGCTTGTCTCGATCATAATTCGCTGGTCGACCACAATTCTGAAAAATAAAAACACACACACAACAACAAAATTGGCACAAAATATAAACAAACTACTAAAACAAAAGTGTACTTTTTTTAATACTGCATTCCTGACACCCCGGTGGATTCCGGCTTGGGCGTGTAAACCTCGATACCCGCAAGGAGAAAAGCGGCAAACACGGGCTGGCTCGCCGCCGTGCACATGTTGTCCGGGTCGGCAATGACCACAACCCGGACTGGCGGCTGGCAAGCCCGTGCAGCTATGAGGGCGGCCATGATCAGTTTGTGCGCGGCGCAAAAGGCGCCCGCGACAATCTCTCGCTTTACACCCGAAAGCTGCTCCGATCCCATGGGCAGGGCTGCCGGGTTCTTGCCCCAGGTGCCGGTGGGTTGGGCCTGCAGC
>JAABLK010000646.1:0-20460 GCA_012295415.1 Phytophthora chlamydospora | reverse complement strand
AAAACGAAGTCTACGCACTCTTCAACGCTAATAGCCGCAACAAGAGAAACGCTGATCCTTTTCACTCAACCCAAACGGAGCGTGTCAGTCTTTTACGTTGAGCGGCTTACTCACCGGGAGTGCCGATTGGTTGTTGCTGTTGGCGCAGGGATGGACGCCGCATTCAAGTTCGACTGGAACCGAGCGATCACGCGAAGAGTAACCTTGTGGTTAGTTATTGTAGGTGCTCCACTGCTACTGGCGGCCCTGAAAACGCGCGGAAGTTGAGATGGTGGCAAACGCAAACCCTCAAAAAAACCTCATCAACGCGATTCAAAGCCTAGCATTTCGTTTTATCCGCCGTCTCTTCTGTTTCGCTAGCTCTGTGCGCTGAAGTCGTCATCTTCAAGTGAAGCTCCGTGGCCTCCACTTGTCTCGCAGACGGCTTTCAATCCACGTCACGGTTGGGGTGTCGAATATTGAGCTTGGCCGACTCCGTGACCCAGATGCCGCTGCACTTGCAGACACCCCAGTAGTGGGCGTCTGCGCAGATTCGATTCCAGGGATGAGCCAGTTCAGGACACAGATAGTAAGCTGCGGCGTCCTCAGCCAAGAAGCAGGCTGCGACGAGAGCAGCGACGATCGTGGGCAAAGTGCGCATGCTGCTGGTGCTTGGACACTTGAGCTCAAGGTTAGGAAGTTGAAACCCGCGACCTCAAACTGTGGTCTGCGTAGATGGCGAAATGAAGAGTGAGGTCTGGGTCTGATGGTCACCAGTCCGATGCCCACAGGCAACAACAGTATTCGGGAGCGACCTCCGGGTTCATGCCGAAGAGATGGACGTGCAGGATGGCAAACAAAGTTCTTTGTGCAGCCCGTTTGGCTGTCAGGGAACAGTAGACAAAAGCCGACATGCGTTGGGTGGTGCTTTGGAGGCCTGTACATTCACCATTGTTTCTGGAGAGCAGAGTGTTTTTCGAAGTTCTCTGAATTCCCAGATCGACTCATGCAGGATACTTTTCAATGGATGAACAATGAATATACATCGCGATTGAGAAAGCGTTTCCATTACGAAGGAGTTGTGTACAGGATAATGCACTTCTCAGCGTTGAAGAGGCTGCGAAAGCACCGGACGTTGGCCTTCAGGGATGAGATCGTGTGGGTGAGGTCGCTTGGGCTAGTCAGGTCTTGGTCCAAACTTCCAGAAGAAGACGAGCTCGCTTCTTGTAGCACCACAGCGCCTCGCAGCATTCGCGGGTCGTTGACAGCCGAAATCGAGGAGATGATCGTCACCCAAAGGATCGCGACAATTCGCCACTTGATCATAGCCAACGACTTGGAGCGAGAAAACTGGAGCCTGGGCCTCGCGCAGACCAAGCAAAACGCCGACTGGTGCTATTGCTGCGGCCGGCCTTCGTGCAGCAGGACTAACGCCCAGGTTGTGTGGTTTCAGTAATCGCGGATATCACAAGTCAGGGAGATCTCTCTGCTCCATTGCTGTATAGAGCCCAAATCAACTTGAGTTACTTGTCGATGATGGGGTTTCCAGACGGAGCGCTTGACAAGATACGCATCATCGTGTTATCGCTCAGTCAAAAGCTGCTTCCAGTCAAGCTTGAGACTTGAAAAACGGCATCTTCAACGATTTTAGCTGAGATTCGTGAAGTTGCGCATTCATCAATGAAGAGCTCTCATGCTGTGCGTCGTACCAACTCGCTGTGTTGTTTAACTCGTCCGCAGGATACGAGGAAGCACGTGCCAGTGGTGGTATTGGAGCCAAGGTGAACGAGAACGTAATCGTAAGATTTTTATGTTCCTCGTATTCATAGCAAAGGAACATAATTTCAGTTTGAAAGTCTCAACCTTACCACTAAAATGAGACGAGTGTGGGCTTCGGGGTTTCAAACGGAAGTGTCAGCGGCATACACAACTCCAATGGCCGCTCGGATTTCATCCATGATCGTTGCGATGGCCAACGATTCCTCGGTCGGGTACTCTTGGCACTGGAGTTGACCGCTCCGAATCGCCTTGGTGATGGTCTCGGCCTCGTAGACGAGTGCTTCCGAACGCGGGTAATTAAACGGAGTGGCGATGTCGGACGCTGGCGCTGGCAACGGGAAATGCGTCGTCTTCACTTCTTCCGTATCGTCGGCAAGGAACTGCGTGACGACAACCTCCGTGGCACTGTGAGCTGGTGCTGGGATGTGAATTCGGCCTTTGCTGCCCGTGATCGTGACGGAGTTGCCCAGTGCCGCGAGAGCCGTGAAGCTGATAGTACCGAATCGATTCTCGCTGAACTCGAGCGTCACTGACCCGTACACATCGGCTCCCCCCGAGCTCAGCTTGCCGGAACAAGTGATTCTTACCGGCTTAGTGCCGAAAACCATCGTCACGAACGACAGCGGGTAGATGCCAATCCCAAGAAGTGCTCCATCCCCCGAGGAGCTGCGGAACTTCAACTCAGTCTTAGAGTTTACGTACGGGATGCCGATATCGCCGTAGACGTGGTGAACGTCGCCGATGTGACAGTCAGTGAGAAGCTGCCGAACGTACTTGATGGCGGGAAAGCAGCGCGTCCACACCCCTGATAAAACAAACAAACGTAATAAAGGTTAAATCACTCGAATGTAACTTCCAAGATTCCCATACCTTCCATTAGGAAAAGGTTCTTGGACTTGGCCAGCGCGATCACAGTTGCTGTCTGTTTGGCGTTCATGGTCATGGGTTTTTCCACCAGAACGTGCTTGCCGTGATTCAGCGCGAGTGTGACGTGCTCAAAGTGCACGAGGTGGATCGTGGCGACGTACACGACGTCTACATCCGGGTCGGCGCACAGCTCCTCGTAGGAACCGTATGCACGTGCGAAGCCTGCAAAAATGCTCAATACACCAGTGAGCGAGTTCATTTACCAGAAGGTTGTTTTGTTCGCCTGTATTGCTGAGCGTACCGTGCGTCTTGGCGAATTTATCTGCCGTTTCAAGTGATCGCGCAGCGCAGGCCGACAGCTCCATCGCTTCATTGGCCATCCCTTTGAGGGCATTGACAAAGTCATTGGCAATGTTGCCACCGCCGATGACTCCCCAGCGGAGTGAAACTAGTGAGTCGCCACCCATCGCCTGCTCTCCGAAGAGTAAATTAAACTGTGTTGATTTGCATCTGGTGAACTCAGTCGATACCAGGACAGTCGTGGTTGAAGCTGGATCAGCATTCTTAAAGCTTCTTTGACACGTGCTCCCCGTGGACTCCACGGGGAGCACATGTCAAAGAAGCTTGTCCACGGTGGACATGAATGGAGAACGCTTGACAGGTTTGCCGTGATTCGTGGTTGAAGCTGACCTCACCTTCTCGGCATCCAGCAAGATTACGCTTAAGATCTGCCGACCATGCAGATCCCATCGCAGTGCATCGTCTTCAGCATGAGACTGCTTCAATACCAAGTCACCTGTTTGTTTACACTCAATATTGATCGGCTTTTCCACAACTTGGCAATGATAGATGCCAATTATCCAAGCTATGGCCACATTAAGCAGCAGCACCGAAAGCGCATTGCGAAAGCGGGCAACGAGCTTACTTCGTGTCCGCCGGGTAGATGAGGCCCACGTCCTTGCGAATCTTGTCCATGATGGTCATGATCTGCAGCGATTCGTCCAGCGAGTACTCCTTGTTCTCGAGCTGCTTGCTCTGGATGGCCTTGATCACAGCCTCTGCCTCGTAGCGGAACCCCTCCGAGCCTCCGTAGTTAAACGTGGCACCGGGGGCAGGCGTCGGCCACGGGAACAGCGACTTGCTCTCCTTTTGCGTGCCGTCCTCGAGGTACTTGACCACTCTCACCTCCGTCGCCGTGTGCGCCGGGGCCGGTAGGTGAATGCGTCCCTTGCTGCCAGCAATGGTGACGGTCTCGTCCATAGTAGCCAACATCGTGTACTCAATGGTAGCGAAGCGCGAGTCGCTGTACTCGAGCGTCACGGAGTTGTAGATGTCGACTCCGCCGTCGTTCAGCTTGCCGACCGACGTGACCTTCTCGGGCTTGGCTCCGAACACCATAGTGGCGAAGGCCAGCGGGTAAATGCCGATGTCCAGAAGGCCTCCTCCGCCCAATTCGTTGTGCCACATACGCGCATTGCCGGCGTCAAATTCGCAGCCAAAGGCCGCGTGCACGTGGTGAACATCTCCGATCGCCTTGTCCGCCAGAAGTTGGCGCACGTGGCGGATGGCAGGGAAGAATCTCGTCCACATTCCTTCCATGAGGAAGAGTTTCTTCTCCCGGGCGAGCGCGATGGCCGCCGAGGCTTGGGTCACGTTCATGGCCATAGGCTTTTCCACCAGAACATGTTTGCCGTGGTTCAGGGCCAGCACCGTGTGCTCGTAGTGCCATGGGTGGAGTGTTCCGATGTACACGACGTCCACCTCGTCGTCCGAGACGAGTGCCTCGTACGAGTCGTAGGCCTTGTTAATGCCTACAGAATAATACAAGAACATAGTTTGAGTACTATTGCCCTCATCTTAAAATAGTTTGAGGTGGTTTATCGGATACCGTGCTCCTTGGCGAAAGCTTGAGCGTTGGAGAGCGAGCGGGCGGCGCAGGCCTGGAACACGACGTTGTCCAGGGCCTTCATGGCGCTCACGAAGTCGGACGTAATGCGGCCGCAGCCGAGGAAGCCCCAACGAAGAGGGGCGGAGCTCATGGTAACGATGCTATGCGATCCAAGCGGAAAAAATCAAAGTGGCAAGGATACGGGATCGTCAATTGGCTGACTTTGACTTGGCTTTTGTATACCACTATAGTTCAACGCAAGAATGGCATCCACTCATCAAAGGCAACAACCAAAGTTGGTCAAACCCGGCAATTGCAGGTCAACTAGTTTACGCGGACGGCATTTACACGTGATTGCCAGTGGAACATCACTTCGCCGCTTCTTTCTGTCACTCCGCAGCGGAGACGGTCATTTCATGCCTTCAAATTTGCAAATGCCAGGGTTCCAGATCACTCCTGGGTAAGCTAAATTTCCCCCTGCCCGCGTGGTTGTCAAGGCACCACAAGGTGCTAGCTCAAATTTTTTTCATCCACCGTGGGGAAAGCTGAAATGGAGTTGAAGGTTGACACTTCCTAGGAACAACACTCGCACAAATGTTATGGCCTTGAGGTCATCTTTTCAAAGTGGACAACCTCTTCGTGCTCTGTCGATCTGTCACCGTGATTCAGCCACCACTCACTTCAACCACAAATCAATGGACAATACTCGACAACCGCACGTACCGACACTTGCCTATTTGAACCGTCGGCACGAGGATCTCCGTCACCGCTCTCGAGCGGATCATGTCTGACGCGCTTCCTCTTCGCTGGGGTTTCCTCGGCTGCGGTCGAATCTCGCACGCTTTCGCGGGGGCTATTGAGCCCCTGGAAACTGTGGCGTTCCAGGCCTGCGCCGCCAGGTCGCTTGAGAATGCCCAGCAATTTGCCAGCACTCATGGTACAGTTTTCAGCTCTGTGGTTGCTGCAACGCTGTTAGCTGACTCTTCTTACTATCGACAGGTGTCGCTCGCGCCTACGACTCGTACGAGGCTCTTTGCTCTGATCCGGAGGTGGACGTCGTGTACATCGGCACTCTTCACCCGTGGCATTGCGAGCACGCGACGTTGGCTCTGAATCATGGCAAGCATGTTCTAGTGGAGAAGCCCATGGCCATGAACGCCAAGCAGTCGGCGTCTTTGATTGCGTTGGCCAGAGAGAAGAAGCTCTTCCTCATGGAGGGCATGTGGACGCGGTTCTTTCCAAGCATCCGCTTCGTCCGCAAGCTACTGAAGGACAACGAGATCGGTGAAGTCCGCCATGTTCACGCTGAAATCGGCTACCCGTTCCCCAAGGACGAGGCGCGTCTGTGGAAAAACGAGCTTGGAGGCGGCGGCCTGCTCGACATTGGCATCTATCCTCTTGCTTTCGCGACCATGGCGTTTGGCACGAAGCCCGTGAAAGTGACATCGGCCGGTACGCTCAACGACGGAGGGGTGGACGTTCACAACGCGGTGACGCTGCACTACAGCGACCAGCGCTTCGCCACGATCGAGTATTCGATGCTAGTGCAGCTAAGTGAGACCGTCACGATCTCGGGAACTACCGGGCGAATCCATATCCACACGCCCGCACACCTCGCAACGGAAGTCTCTGTCATTCGGAGCGTGGGGCCAGGCAAGGAGGAATCGACAACGAAGCAGTTCCCGTGGCCTAAACCAGACAATGGCTACTCTGGTTTCTTTCACGAGGGCGAAGCCGTCACGAAGGCGATTCAGTCGAACAAACTCGAGGCTGAAGAATACCCGCTGGACGAGTCACTGGGAATCATGACCATCATGGACAAGATCCGTAAGGAAATCGGCCTGGTCTACCCAGCCGACGCGAAGTAGTTCACGCTTTTTGTACCTGTCGGTCAGTGACACTTCAACCACGATCAATTCATGAGCAATCGAAGTGAAGAGCTCATTTGTGTCAGTGCGTTCTTGCTTGCCACGTCAGTCTCCTTTTGGTCACGCTTGACCATGGCCAACACTGACGCCTCTCCTCTGCGCTGGGGCATTCTCGGCTGCGGCCGCATCTCCCACACCTTCGCCAGCAACGTCAAGCCTCTAAAGTCTGCCTTCCTCCACGCTTGCGCAGCTCGTTCACTCGACAAGGCCGAAGAGTTTGCCAAGAAACATGGTACGTTGTTGAGATCGAGCTTAGATTTTATCGGAATTGTGAGGATTGACTGATGTCACACGTAGGCATCGCTCGCGCCTACGACTCGTACGAGGCGCTGTGCTCCGACCCGGAAGTTGACGTCGTGTACATTGGCACGATCCATCCGACGCACTGCAAGCTCGCAATATTAGCGCTGAACCACGGCAAACACGTGCTAGTGGAGAAGCCCATGGCCATGAACACGAAAGAGGCCGAAGCGGTCATCTCGCTGGCGCAGCAGAAGCACCTCTTCTTCATGGAAGGCATGTGGGCGCGCTTCTTCCCGGCGATTCGCTTCGTGCGCCAACTGATCGAAGATGGCGGCATTGGCGACGTCCACCACTTGCACTCAAGCTTCGGCGTGTCGTTCAAAGCCGACAACGATCGCATCTGGAAGAAGGAGCTGGGCGGCGGCGGCTTATTGGATATCGGTATCTACGTCCTGGCGTCCGCAACGATGGTGTTCGGGTTCGAGCCCGAGAAGGTGACGTCGGCGGGGAAGCTCAACGACGACGGCGTGGACGTGTACAACTCGATCACGTTAGAGTACAGCGACCAGCGCTTCGCCACGCTGGAGTACTCGACGCTCGCGCGGATCAGCGAGACGGTGACCATCACCGGCAGCAAGGGGCGGATCCTCATCCAGCCGCCTGCCCACGCAACGATGGAGATCTCGGTCGTCACGTACGATACAAACGGCAAGGAGACGGAGAAGACGTCGCGCTTCCCGTGGCCAACGCCGAGTGACCACCACTCAGGCTTCCTCTACGAGGCCGAAGCCGTCACGGAGGCCATCTGCAATGGTCAAATCGAGAGGAGCGAGTTCCCGCACGCCGAATCGATCGGCATCATGAAGATCATGGACCGCATCCGCCAGGACGTTGGTCTCACGTACGCCGCCGACGCGTAAGCCTTTGCAACGTGGTAAGGCAAATGCAGCACCGTGACGTCGTTGAGCAAGCCACGTACTTGACCTGTTTGCGCGAACACCTCGAAGGGTGCCGATACTCGTTGCCGAGCTGCTGCTGTTGCGACGATCCCTGGCGGTAGCAGGCTGCTGCAGTGAGAAACCTTCCCTCCATCCGATAGAGCAATGCTGCCCAGTTGTCCAGGCACCTTCGCGCGCACTTGGCGCACTGGAGCTGCTGCCCACAAGAACCCGGATCGACGCGTCACACATGGCTGCTTGAACTCGACGCACAAAACCAGGCGAAAAATGAATGCGCAAACACCCAGGAAAACCGATACCAAATATTTCCTTCATTTTCAGCAGGGTATCGTCAACCAAGACCTCCATAAACCAGTTTAGTATCAGGAACCAGTTCATTACTAAACTTCCTAACACTCGTATGCAACACAAAAGCGGACTATCAGGTACTGCAAGCACCTCTATACGCTGATACACGACGTCTCTTGGGCCATTTCGCATGCACCACCGGACTCTCGATCCTCCTGCTGGTGCTGTACCATTCCGAGACTCGCCTTCGCATCCCCAAGCCTCCGTCATGACGACGTCCACGCCCCCCATGAACGTGATCGAGAAGATCCTGTGCCACCACGCCGTGGGTCTGCAGCAGCCCTTCGTGCACGTGGGCGACGTGCTGTGCGTCAAGGCCGACTGGACCATCGCCAGCGAGCTCACCTTCCAGGCCATGGACACCATGCACGCGGCCATCGGACGCCCTCCGCTGCACCGCCCCGACCGCTTCTGGCTGGCACTGGACCACACCGTGGACCCGCGCGTGAACCACCTGCCCAAGCAGAAGGCGCTGATCGAGATGTCCACCAACTTCGCCAAGACCCACGGACTCACGGACTTCCAGCCCGCCAACACCACCATCATGCACACCGAGTTCGCCCGCAAGCGCGCACAGCCCGGCCAGATCGTCATCGGCGCCGACAGCCACACGTGCAGCGCTGGCGGCATGGGCTCCTTTGCGGCTGGCCTGGGCGCTGGTGACGTCGTCATGCCGCTCGTCACGGGGCAGACCTGGTTCAAGGTGCCCGAGGTGTGCTACATTGAGTTCGTGGGTGCGCCGCGCTTCGGCATCGGCGGCAAGGACGTCATCCTCCACATCCTGGGAGAGCTTAAGCGCAACACGGTGGCGTTTGAGCGCGCCGTGTACTACGGCGGCTCGGGGCTCAAGTACCTGTCGGACGACGCCCGCTTCGCCGTGGCCAACATGAGCACCGAGTTCGGCGGCATTGCCGGCGTCTTCCAGGCCGACGCCATCACGCAGCGCGTGCTGGAAGGCCGCGACTCGCACTTCGACGAGGCGCTGTTCTTCGAGGCCGACGAGGGATGCAACTACGCCGCCCACCACGTCATCAACCTGGCCGACGTCAAGCCGCTCATCGCGCTGTACCCGTCGCCGGACAACTGCGTCGGCGTGCAGGAGAAGCTCGGCATGAAGCTTGACGGCTGCTTCATTGGCGCCTGCACCACCACGCAGGAGGACCTGATCCTTGGCGCGCTAGTGCTGCAGCAGGCCATGCTGGAGGGCAAGCGCCCCTCGACCAACGGCAAGCGCCGCGTCACTCCCGGCAGTCTGGAGATCATCGACCGTCTCAAGGAGCTGGGGCTGATCCGCATTTACGAGGAGGCCGGCTTCACTGTGGGCGTGCCGAGCTGCAGTTTCTGCGTCGGCATTGGCGCCGACGTCGCCGGCGAGGACGAGGTGTGGCTCTCGAGCCAGAACCGCAACTTCCGTAACCGCATGGGCAGGGGCTCCATCGGTAACCTGAGTTCGGCCGCTGTGGTGGCCGCCTCCAGCTTCGACATGGAGGTGGTGGACCCGCTGCCGTATCTGGACAAGATCGACAAGGACGTGTTCGATAGCTACCGCCAGTGGGTGGAGCCCGACGCGTCCACGCCGTCGCCGGCCAAGGCGACCAAATCGTACACGGTGACGGAGCCCAAACCCGTGCTGGCGTCGGGCGACGACGAGGAGACTGTGCAGCAGGCGAAGGAACAGGCTGCGGTCGCTGAGCTGGAGGCCGCGCTGCCGCCCAAGTTCAGCGGCAAGGTGCAGAAGTTCGGCGACAATGTGGACACGGACGCCGTGATCCCGGCGCAGTTCATGGGGCTCAACAAATCGTCGCCGCTGTGGCCCGCCGAGTGCGAGACGGAGCTGGACGTGCTGGCCGCTAAGTCGTTCGCCTACGTGCGCCCCGAGTTCCCGCAGAAGGTCAAGGACGGCTTCAACATCATCGTGGCCGGCTCGGCCTTCGGCAGCGGCTCGTCGCGCGAGGAGGCCGCCATCTGCCTCAAGGCCGTGGGCGTGCAGGCCGTGATTGCCAAGTCCTTCGCCTACATCTACGCTCGCAACCAGCCCAACAACGCGCTGCTGGGCATCGTCGTGACGGACGAGAAGTTCCACGACTTGGCCGCCGAGGGTGCCGAGGTGACGGTGGATCTGCGCAACCGCGTGGTGAGCGTCAAGGACCACCAAGTGGCCTTCTCGCTCACGCAGCTCGAGGAAGCGTTCCTCAACGGCGGCGGCCTCAAGACGCTCTTCAAGCAGCACAAGGCCGACCTGTTCCGCGCTGCCATGCGCGGCAAGGCGCCCACGCCCATTGCCTCAGGTGGTGTCGGCTGTGGCGAGAGCTGCGGTGGTGAAGCGGCCGCCACTCCGTCCTGGTAATGGGCTCGCATAGGTAGGTAGGTGCTCAAATCGATAATACAAAAGACTTCGTGTGATACTTCTTCAACGTCTTCAACATCTTCAACTAAGCTTATACTGTGGTACTCGTTGACGCTGAAGATCGAGAGAAATAACTTCAGTTTTTGATACGCATGGCGTCTTGCAGAGAGCGGAGCCACACGTTGCCGCAGTTGAGGCGACTTGTTTGACTTCATTATTCGCTGGATTCCGCATTGATTTACAGTCCAGTCTCGCTCCAAGGAGCTTGATAGTTCGACGTGGTGGCTGGCGCCGGGACCATTTCTGACCGAAAGTGCCGAGACGATGAGCAAAAAAAGAAAATCGGCATTGCCGCCATTGCCGGCGACCTGTGATTCCTTCTGGCGCTGCCTGCTGGGCAAGTTTGCTTGGTTCAACGCGAACGTGCTCCGCGTTGCAGCACATGTACCCGGCACAAAAGCCATAGCTTCGCCTCGAAGAGCAGAGGGGGACCGGCTTTCGCTAACTGTGAGTTGTTGCGCAAAAGTGGACTTCTGCACAGTCTCCAGTGAGTTAGACGATTTACAGTTGCAGATCTAATTCATCACACGTATTTCTCTATAACTTGATAAATCGGATGAAAAATTGTCAATTATCTCAACACTTTCTTTTTTAGTCCAATAAAACCTTTCAGATTCTATTGTATCCGTTCTCCTTGAATTAGAGATGCAAGACAGTACTCGCCCCAGTACCTTTTCACTGTACCAAATGGATTTCTCCTCCGCCTATCCACAAAACCCAACGTCATGTCGCGGCGGAATTCCTTGCCGCGAACCAGCCGGTCTTCAAGGCAGCCAAGCCACTCTCAGATTCCCTCCGACGCCACTCGACTCTCTCTGCGCGGACTTCCTCGTTTCCATCATGGCCAGCGGACAGTCGGTGTTCAAGGGCGCCTTCGGCTGGGACGACTGGATCTGGTGGGTGGCAATCGGCTGCGTGGCGCTGCTCATCCTGCTGCTCCTGGTCTGCTGCTGCGTCTGCATGCAGCGCGCCAAGCGCAAAGGCCACGAGGAGGCGCTGGCCTCCGTCCAAGCCCGTCAGAGACTCACGCAGGAGCGCGAACGGGCCGAGCAGCAGCAGCACCAACGCTATCAACAAGCGCAACAGGTCCAGCAACAGTACGCCAATAACGGCTCCGTGAACGGCTACCAGCCTCCAGGCTTGGCCTACCCCAAGCCTGTAGCCGTGCCGCTGGCCCCTCCGCCCAACCGGAAGAACATGGGGCCACAGGTGGCTGCGAACGGCTACAGGGAGAACCCGTCGCAGCTTCACAACCAGCAGTACGCCAAGCCGTACCCTCCTCTACCAGCTCCAGTTCAAGCTCACCAGGAAGCGGGCCAAACGGCTGCCCAGTATCAAGCGCCCCCGAAATGGTTCAACGCCGGCCAAGGTCGCAGCCCGTTGAGCCACGGCTACGAGGCCAATGCACCGCGGCTCAGCTCCGGTAGCTTCGGCTACGAGCCACACACCAGCACGCAATACCCAGACAGTATGCGCTACGACGACCCGTACCCGGCAGGAGGAGGTCCGGACGGCGTGCCCTTCATGTCGGTCACGTCGCCCTCGGCTTCTAAGAGCTTGAAGGTCAACAGGAACCGCGGCGTCAAGTTGCAGAACCAGCCAGGGAGCAATATCCAGGAGCAGATCCCGGCGCCCGTAGTGGTTCCCAGATACACCCGAGCGCCGCCCAGTCCGTCCGACGCCAGGGCCAGTGCAGGATCAGGATCGGCCGCGTCGGCCAGCACATTGCAGTCCCGCATCGACGCGCTGCGGTCCGCGGACACGAACGATATGGTTCACTCTCGGATCAGCATAGCTCCCGAGTTCCCGGACTCGTCTACTGCCGGTAGACAGGGTGGGCCTCTGGGCACGATCGAAATGCCCAGAGCGTTGACTGCGCAGGATTCCTACGTTTCTGGATCGGCCCGACGCTCTGGACTCATGGTGGGCAGTGTGCTGTCTCCCAACTCGTCGGCGATCTCGTCGCCGTTCTCGTCTCCTTCGGATTCTATGGAGAGCGGCCGGAGCTACGAAACTTTCGACGCCGAGGTCTTTGAGAGCTCCAAGTCGACGGAGCTTGGAGCCGTCATCACTCATGGCTCCAGTCGCTCCATTGGCAGTGACTACTCTCACGGACAGTTCGAGGACGCTGAGAGCTTCGGACCCGGTGGACGCAGCTTTAAGAGGGACAACAGCAACGGAACGTCGACGACGCCCAGTCGGCCAAAGCGGGAGGACAACGTATCGTTCAACAGCCGTGGCTCCGTCGAATTTTGAGCTAGTGATAGACAACCAGAGTGAAGGGAGGCCGGCAAGAGAGACCACGGCACGGCACTCGTTCAAGGCCGAGGCAGGCCCAAGTCGTATCATAGCAATGCCGTATCTAATGTTACTCTAGTTTTGAATCGAACGCCGCGTTAACTTGACTGTTTTCCATCTACCACCAGCGAGAGCGTGCACTTCCGGACCCTGTGGACAGCGGCGGCAACACTGCCGCCAAACTACTGAGTCCTCCACGGAGGCCTGAGCCCCTCCCGTCGTCTTGGTCAGCTGTTCTGCTTGCGGTCTGTCGAAGCCCCACGAGGTTTCCACTGCTGCTGTAGCTGTTGACTCCGCCATCATCCCCTCGGTTCGCGAATGCCACCGTCTGCTGCAAGAAGGTATCGAGCGCCCCTCTCGGCTCTAAGGCCAAAGGCTCCGCACACTATCAACAACAAGAACGTCAGTTCATCAATCACCACGAAAGTTTCCGTTAAAACTGACCGATTCAATGCACGTCACAGTGCGAAACTCTGGGAACGCCACTGGTCCCGTCGTCAAAGGTCTATGGTTCCTTGGTAGCAGGTCCTTCTTGTTGCCCACCACAAGTTTCGGCAGGTTTTTCAGGGACGGGAAGTCGTGTTCCTGGCCCGTGGACGGCACCACGCAGCCTTTCAGCCGCTGCGTGCGGTAAAGCTCCTCTCTCCAGTTCCGTAAATGCTCGCCGCTCTTCACATTGCTCAGGTCGTGCACGAAGATAACTCCGTGTACGTCGTGGTAGAAGGCCCCGCGACTCAACTCGTACTTGCGATGGCCCCCCACGTCCAGGAACTCGACGAACACCTCACGTCCCGGCCCCAGACTTGTCAGAAGAACGTGAATGTCACACCCAGTGGTCAACAACGTCGCCGGCTTGTCACTGATGGATGCAGGTGGCGTATTGGAGCGGCATATCGAGCGCAGCAGCGACGTCTTCCCCACCCCGGAGTCCCCCAAGACCAAAACGCGTACGCTCGGTGTCTCCATTTTGCGGCGATGATAGGATAACCAGACTGCACAAACAAGGACCAAATCCAGCCAATCAGCCCCCGCCAAAAAGGCATTTTTCGACATGGAGGGGGATTCAAGCAAATTTGGTCCTGTAAAAGGTCCAAAAAGGATGACGGCGTTTATAATCCGATCACCATGGCCGAGGAGTGGGCTTACGAGGAAGCTTCGGACGAGGAGAAGCTGCAGATCGCGCAGCGCTTCCTGCTGGCCAGTCCGCCGGGACAGGTGCATGAGGTGCTGCGTGATGTGGCCAAGCTGGTACCGGCGCGCGTGCTGCCGGATGCGGCGCTGCGGGGCGCGCTGCACGCCTACAACGTCAAGAGCTGCCTTCCCGTGGATGTGCCGGACGCCGATTACAAGGTACGTAATGCCGTCATAATGCTGTCGTTATGATAAGATCGCAATTGATTTATAGAGGGGGAAGTTCTAACGTCGGGGTCTTCTGACACTTTATGTAGATCTTGATTTGCGCGGAGGGCGAGGTGGACGCCGCCCACTACGTGGACCCCATTGGCAACCGCGTGCTGGGCTTCGACCACATCAAGCAGCAGATCGTGCCTGAAGATGTGGCTGAAATGCCCGAGGCTAGAGTCACGGACTTCGAGAAGGAGCGGTAAGGGTGGGGATCTTGAAGTTTTTGTTAAGCCTTTTATGAATCTTATTTTCTTATTTGTGCAGTCAGGAGGTGCAGAAGGCGCTGCAGTCGTATCTGCAGTTCGAGTATATGCACGGGTGAGAAGATCAAAGTTTATTATATTTTTAATTGTGTTTTGTTAATTTTATACTAACTTTTTTTTTATCGATTTTTTGTTGCAGAGGAACTGCTGGTGTCTACGTTGTGGGCACGAAGCTGGTGGTGAATCTATGCACGGAGCGCATCAATCTGCGCAACTTCTGGGGTGGCCGCTGGAAATCGCGTTGGGAGGTGGACCTGACGGCGAACCCGGCCACAGTCAAGGGCACCATCCAGCTGCACGTGCACTACTTTGAGAACGGCAATTTGCAGCTGCAGAGCTCCAAGGACGTGGAAGAGGAGATCACCATTCAGCGCCCCGGAGGTCTGGGTGATGCTCTGCTGCGCGTCATGAAGGAGGCCGAGGACGACCTGCAGAGCAACCTCGAAGACATGTACATCAACATGTCCGAGGAGACCTTCAAGGAGATGCGTCGTGTTATGCCAGGTATGCTTTGGCCTTTCATGGCCTTCTACACGCTGAGTACTTATTACAATTATTGCATTGTGTATTGTGCAGTCACCCAAACGAAAATGGAGTGGAGCGTGCATGCGCACCGCACGGCCAAGGATCTTGCGCGCAAGTAAGCGAACAATTCACGACAGCGCTGGTGTCTCGTGCAATCATTCAAGTGCAAAACAGAAAAAAATGGCCTAGATCGCAACATGACGTGGTACGAATGATTTTTGCGTCGAGTGGCTTGGTACGTTGCTTGCATTAGCTGTTTGATGATTAGAAGCCTAGCTGCTGAGCTCAAGCGCCTCCAGCAATTCGCCTTCGCCCGTCTGGAAGTTGGCAAGTTGCCATGAAAGTTTCCAAATGTGAACGACACCAGCGGCGTCACCGGCTGCGAGAAAGTTGCGTTGTCGTGGATTGAAGTCAAGGGCGAACATGGGCGCAGTGGCTGTCTTCACTGCGGCATTGTTGGCGGCACTTCCTGTCGAAGAGGACTGGGCAGTGGAAGATCCTGACGCAGACCCAGTGGCTGGGTCTTTGCCGCTGAGAACGAGTACAGGACTTACACGGTCGACTTTGAGGTCGAAAACGTACACATTACCATCCTCACTGGCCGCAGCGAACACCATCGGGCGTGTACGTGACCACTCAGCAGCATAGAGATAAGCTGAAGATGGCGCTACCTCAAGGGAAAGCAGCAATTCGCGCTGCATGGTCGAGTAGACTCGAGCTGTGCCATCCGCCGAGGCCGTGAGGAAGACGCTCTTTCGGAAAGGGGAGAAGCTCGCGTCGTACACTGGGGCTGTGTGCGGTTCGAAGACAAAGTCCATCGCGCTCGGGAAGATCGTTGCGGGGTCCAGTCTCGACTCGTACACGGTAGCGAGCGTCACTTCCTTACTGCGTTTGGCGGACGCGCAGGCTTCCACTTGACGCCGTGCCGCGGGGACTTTTGAAGCTGGGAGTTTGCTCACGAGTTTTGCTGCTGTAGCTGTCCACTTCTTCTCGCCTTTGAAGTCTGACGAGCGGACATTTGCAGCAGCTTTAGCGAAGCATCGAGCCACAACGCCGCCTTCTGAGCCAACGACGAAAGCGCGGCTGGCCTTGTCGATACTACTGAACGCCAAGGCTTTGCCTCCGATCACTGGGGAGCGAGCTTCATCGTTGTTTTTACTAGCCGTGACACCTGCGATTCCTTGGGGCAGATGCATGACGTAGCCTTCGACAGGGAACGCGAGTTTGTCTTTGACTCGCCAGAAAAGGATCTTGCCGTCACCGCTGACACTGGCAATCTACGAATGGCAGACACAAGTGTGAAATCGTGAAAGGTTTGATGAAAATCTAGCTGAAGCAGGGTCTTACGTTGTAGTCTGCGGTCTGGATGTCGTAGACCCAAGCGACTTTGGTGACGGGTTCGCGATGGAAGTAGTCGCCGATGCCAGACGAGAGGAAGCGGTAGTCGGCTGGCTCCGTATCCCAGACAAAGACCTCTCCATTGAAGGATCCAGCGGCTACGATGGACGGATTTTGCGGGTGGAAGGCAACGCACATGAGTCCACTCTGAAGCAGCAGATAAAAGTTAGATTTATCACAAGAACAACATTTGGGAAGATAATATCCGAACTCACCGAAGTTTCGAGGACAATCGAGGGCTTTTGTGGGTTGAGGTCGCTCTGGAAAACGTTCCACAAGCAAAGCGCTGAGCGGTAGTTGCACCACCCGGAGTGATCGAACCGTCCATAGGCCACAGCAATGACCGATCCGGTGGCATTCCACGACACCCCCGTACACGACAATCTTAAAGACGACGAAGTTCCAGTGCCGTTTGTGGCTGTGCCTTGCTGCGGCTGGAAGAACGTGTCGTAGTCGAACTGGAGCCGGAAGAGCTTGGTGATGTCCTTCTCCTCTGACTCCTCCAAGTACTTCTCCAGACCTATTAAGACGGGCAAGCGTTAAAAACTCACAGAAGATCATGAGCTCAACAGAAGGAATGACGCACCACTGAAGCAGGAGCTGGTGAGGCCGTTTTTGGCCATCTCTCTCAGCATGAGACCCCCGACGTTCTGCAGGAAGTTGGACACTTCTTGCTGTTCTTCTTCCTTTGCATCGGAGGCGGCGTCTTTGCCTTTGCCTTTGGTTGGCGGCTGCGCTTGACCCGTTTGCGTTGAACTTGTCGTTTTCGAGTCCTCCGTATGTGCCTCCTCGTCGAACATCTCGATCTCGACGGTTTGACCACAAACCTCCGCCGTCTGCTTGGTCCGCTTGTTCTTGAAGCGTGCGCTGCCCAAAGTCACGTCCTGGAACATGGTGACCGCGGATCTGTGGAGACAAAAGACGGGTGTGTCAATGCTCGCGTCCTTTCGCGGAACTTGCAAGATATTTTTTCATGAAACTCGAATCGATTTTTTTAATTCGCACTTAGTGATGGCTCCACTATTTTTCGCGATCTTTGGAAAAGATACCGCGTCCGTTGATGAGCATCAGAGACCCAAATGACAGAAGACCCGGACGCCGTGTTGGCCTTCCTGCTGGGAGCGACGCCATCACTGAGCGAAGCGTCCGAGAGTGGCAGCAATCCGACCACCAGCAGCAGCTCAACGTCTGTCAACCTGGAGGAAAGCGAGGACGACGACGATGACACGCCCATGCTGGAGCCTTTGTCGGACAACGACAGCGACTGGGACGTCGTCACGTCCTGCAAGTCCGAGAGCGACTCGATCAATGAGCAACAAGCCGTACCAACTCAAGATCCGCTAGAGAAGGCAGACTCAGTGAAGGAGGTCTCCAAGGAAGATCCTCAAGAGATGAAGGACAGCAACAACAATGCCGAGGAGGAAGACGAAGACGACGGTACTTCATCAACCGGTACGGAATCCGATGTTGAACCACATCAGGAAGAGGAGAGAGAGGCTGGAGGTACCATCCAAGTGACAAGCCAAGCAAGAGGGTCGGGTGCTATTGCTGACAGTAAAGTGTTGAAAGCCAAGGATCTTTTGGCGAGGTTGAAGCGGAACAAGAGGGAAGACAATGCGCCGACGATGAAGGAACTTTGGTTCGTGGGATGTATCGCTGCGGTGCTGGTCGCGTACCTCCTTGCGTGTGTGTACAGTTTCTTTCATCCGCTTGTGTTCCCGTTGCCGGATCCTAAGGAGCTTTTCTCAGCGTACGACATGTCAAATGTGTCGGTGCGCATCGTGAACCCTGCGGACAAAGCGCTGATCACTCCTCAGGGCGTGGCATTCGAGTGGACGCTTGCCAACTTTCCAACGGAAGCACTGCGACTGTACGGGGCAGAGGTTTACCAGTACCAAGTGTCGTTGGATGACGAAGTGTTCAAGTCGGAAGTCGGCTTCCTGGTACTGGAAAATGAGGGTGGGGTGAATGAATTCGAAGCGGAGACCGTCAACCGGACAGTTCGCGTGCCGATACCTCTGAGAAGATTCAAAGGCTATGGGAAGGAGCTGGTCAAGCTTCATCTTGACGTCACTATTCCCATTCCCGGCCTCATCGGAGAGACCACGACTTTCAAGCAGGACGTCTACGTGCGGAAGCCCCCAGCTACTTCTCCAAAGGATGGCCTCCAACTTGTGGTCACTGCGCCTGTCAGCGGTGCCACTTTCGAGCACGGCCAATCAATTATCCTGGAGTACACCGCTGTGAACGTACGTGAGTTGGAGGTGCTGATCGACGACTTGGTCTACATCAAGAAGACCCACATCGGTGACGGCAACATGCTTGTGCGGGGTCTGGGCGTAGGCCAGCACAAGCTCGAAGTACGAGCCCTGGAGAGCGGCCACGTCACTTCTTCTAGTGTCCTACATGTAGATATGGTGGCGCGCGTCGACACCAAGGCAGCGTAGCGGGTACCGCAGAGTAATAAACGCTAGGAAGGTGGAGGAGATATGCATTGTAACGCACAGCGTGGTGGCCGAGGGCGCTCTAGCCCCTGGCCAGTTAGTTTGTCCGCCCGTGCGCTTTCTTACTGCCAGACCTTCTTGGGCTTGTAGTGGAAGTTCTCGTACAGACGCAGCAGGTTGCGCTCGAGCATAGCCACCGTGACTTTGCCCACGAGCGGCACGTACTGCACGCCCTTAATCTTGAGCAGCTCGGCCTCGTCCACGTTCTTGAAGGACGCGACGTTGATGATCACCGTGTCCTCGCTCACCCACTCGAGCGGCAGCTTGTAGCTCTTGACGGGCACGCCCGTGATGATGACGCGCGACTTCTTGCACGCGCTCTCCTGGGTCTCGTCGCTCGGGATGAGCTTGCCGCGACGGAACAGGTAGAGCGAGTCGATGTCGGCGCTGTACACGTCGGCGCCGTCATTGGCCAGCATGGCGGCCAGCGGGCGGCCGACAATATCGCTGCGGTTGATGACCGTGATGTTCACGCCCTTGAGATGATCGCCGTCGCGCTGCGACTTGTCGTACACTCCGAGGTGCTCGAGGATCTTGACGATGGCCAGTGGCGTGCAGGGCAGCACGCACTTCTGCGTCTGCTCATCGTCCACGTACCGGATGTTGCGGTACAGATTGCCGCGGTAGAACTGGCACAGGCCTTCCACGTCCTTCTTGATGCTGATGCTGTCGCGCAAGAAGTCGTCCATGGTGCCGCCGTAAAAGCTCGGGAAGGCGCCGAAGCACGGGTAGTACACCAGAATGCCGTGCACTTCCGGGTCATGGTTGGCCAGCTCCAGCGCTTCGAGCAGCTCGTCCTTGGGCACCTCACGAAGCTCGTAGCGGATCCCGTCACGAGCGCAGGCCTTGCCCGTCCACTCCGCGTACTTCTTGGCGGCCGGGTCGCCGTGCGCCAGCAGACCCACGAGCTTGGGGCCCTGGCCGCCCATATCGTGCTCGATATACTGGCGCACGGCCGTGCTGAAAGGAGCCGCCACGGTGGACGCGTTGATCTTGGTGCCGGCGGTGACGCTGTCCGTCATGGTAACTTGTGGTCGACTAAGACTTTGGCGTGTTTGTGGACGACGACGTTTTGGCGGATGGCTTCGTGCCAGCCAGCGGTACAGTTGGTGTGGTGTACACGGGTTTGAAAAAACGAGATTTTTGGGATCAAGGATTTGATGCGACTGGATATATACATGGCTATTCATAAATTAAAGGAGGAAGCTGTCAGCGCGACCAAAGACCGTGGCGATGGCAGCGCTCGTTTCTTGGCTCGATGCGGCATCTTGGCCGCAGATAAGATGACAGCACGCGCGGTGATGATCATGCATGCACGGACTCTCTTAGTGAAAATGCTGCTGTAGTTTACAGGACATCCAGCGGGGGTCGAATGCTCAGAGCGCTGTTGTCCCGCACAGATCTATCGCAAACTAAGCCGTCAGCGCGTGGGGCTGCGCACTGAGCGACTTGCTGACACTCGGTCGAGCGTCCTCGGCCCATTCCTGACAACAACCGCAACATAACGTGAGTATATGTGACCCTTTCAGCTCAACACGACCAGCATTTCAGCTTACCGGCACGAGTGGACTGGGTTCCGCCTCCCAGGTAACGACGCTGTGCACGGCCGGGATCATGTGGTCGAACACGAACACGAGCGCGGAGGTGAGCTGGCCCAGCACGGCGTCGCC
>JAABLK010000645.1:0-20460 GCA_012295415.1 Phytophthora chlamydospora | reverse complement strand
CCGACACGTACAGCCTTCACAGTCCCCAAAAACGTCGGTGGTGCAGAGGGGGGTGCAGACTTTCTGCACCCGCTGTAGACGATTTTCGTTGTGTGTACTTTCACAGAATTCGAGACAACACGTTGGTCGCCGCAGATTGACCCGCTTTCACTTGGTGGTCCACAGATCCGCAGCTTCATCTGCGTCGGAATCCCACATGAACGAGTTGGCGCCCCACTTCGTGCCTTCATGAGGAGGGCAGCCACCGTGGCGGCTCAGCAGGTCGACGTCGCCTTCGGGTGTTTGAACGTAGAAAAGTGAGGCGTGCAGCCCAAGCGGAGGCACCGCCAGCCCCGAGGAACATTCATCCATGCCTTCGCGAACAATTGTCTCGTCCGAGTGCCGATCCAACGAGTACGGGAAGACCGTCTCGCCACCAACCTTGGTCTGGTTGTTCAGGTACAAGAACAGCGTGGCGTAGCGCTGCGGATTGAAGTGCTTTATGTACGCCGGTAGTGTGTAGCGCAATTGAGGAGGAGCACGTGCACGGGCCTCCCATGTCTTGATCACAAGCTCTGCGAAGTGTGGGAACTCCTTGAGCACTTTGAACAGCACGTGATTCTCTCCACGGTGTTCAACCATCCAGCTGTACCATTCAGCATTGGTAACACGAGTGACCAGCTCAGGAGCATGATCGTCCAACACAAACCCAAGCAGCTTCTCTTGGAACTCAACCGCGAACTTTGGGTAAAGCTTTCCCGCTGGACGCGCCACGTTCAGGACACCAGAGCCCAAGAAGTCAATCCGCTCTTTGGCCCAGCGAATCCACGCGAAAAAGTGTGACACCGAGTTCATCTCCGGCTTTGGGAACGTGTAGTGCAGCTCTGGGAGCCCCAATGTATCTTCCCATGCCTTGACAAGTAGAGGCAGGTAGTGTGGCTTCTTGTCGGCGGCAAGAAGGCCATCCATGACTTCTAGCGCATCGTTGGCGACGTTTTCATCCAGCCAGACCAGCCAAGGCTCGCCTGAAAGGGCCTTGAACAAGTTGCTAGCGTTGGCAGCAGTGTAAAAGAGCTTCGCCAAAGCGTTCGGAAAGCGCTGCTTGTCTTCACCGATAGGGAACAACAGGCCTCCTTCACGGAAATCTGCCGGGATTTCACGCTTGTCGCTCAGCCCACGAAGTTGCTGTGCGGCCCACTTGGCCCATTCCTTGTAGGCAGCCATGCCGTACGTGTGCTCCGCCCCATCCGGCAAGAACTTTCGCGACGCGAACGTGTCCAAATGCTTGCGGTAGAACTCGCCAGCAGCGTACCGCACCAGCTGCAGTCGCTCAGCAAATGACGGACTTGGAAGGCGAGCGACACGAGCCGAACGCACACGGAACTCTCTCGTGAAGAAGTTGTCAGGAAGAAACGCCGTGTGGCTCGTACGCGACTTGGTCACCACTTTGGACGAGTTGCTGCCGTCAACTTTCGACCGGTCAAGGTGAGGCGAACCCAGTTCGATGATCTTGTCCGCCTCCTCTTTAGTTAAGAAGAATTCCACGTCAAACACCTTTGGTCTCGTGCCGACCATGGTCAACGTCACGCCGTCCTCTAGCACGTACTTGTACCCCTTCTTGATCCCCGGCCACTGCCACAACTGGAAGTCCAACAGCACGTGGACAATGTTCTTCGTCGCCGATAGCTCTGCCGAGTTGCGAACGGGCCAGCCCATCTGACTGTACAGCCGCACGCCGTTCACCATGACGTCGCGGTCGGCTCCGAGCCACGCCGCCGCCACCTCGGCCGCCTGACCCACGCACTCGAAGTCTCCGTTCCACGACACGTAGACGCCGTCGTTGGCGCCATTGAGCAGGAAGAAGACGCGGTCGTCTGCCATGGCCTGCTCCGCTTCCATGGGTTCCGTCACAGGGAACACCTTGCCATCAAACATCGTTGTTGCCGCGTAGTCCGAGTCGTTGCACTGGAGATCACTCACGAGGTGGCGCACCTCCATGGCCACCATATCCGTGTCGTACTTGTACGGGACGTTGTCCGTGCGGTTGCTCACGAGCCCAGGCGTGGCTCCCAGGGTGGACACGTGGTTCATCAAGGACTGCAGTCCGTCGGCGTTTAGCGGGACATCTGCGTACTTTGCGCAGCCCACAGCTAGCGCCACGACCACAGCCGAGATAAGTGGCAGCAACGAGCTCTTCTTGCTCTTGGCGTCGGCCTTCTTGGGGCTCCCGGGCATGGGTTTGCTGTCCTTGTCCTTGCTCATGGCGCTAAATTGAGCTGCTCGACGCACGTTACGAAGTGAAAAATATTATCTGGGTGCGAGTGACGTACCAATCTCGACGCTGATTGGCTGTATAAGAGCGCCACGATTGGTCAATACTCGGTTTAACGCAAATAGTGGGATAGTCAGTGCCGACGGTTCAACACATAGTGGACGCGAATGAAATGGATGCGAAAGATTGAAACGTGTGTACAGAGCGGTGCTTGAAGTGAGCCAGACGAGCTCAACGCTTGATCTGCTCCAGCAGGCCCTGGCGGATGAGCTGCTCCACGTCCACGCGGCGTAGGAAGTGCTGCGAGTGCGCCTCCAGGTTCACCAGGCCGCTCTCGGTCATGACCTCGCCGCAGTCGCGTAGCACGCGCACCTCCACGTACAAATCCTTGGGCGGCTTGAGATCCTGCGATATGGCGAGCAATGCACAGGATCAACACACGACGACGGGGAATTCAGACGCTGCACGACATATCCTCACCGCTGACAGATCGAGCTCGAAGTCGGCCATGTAGTCCGTCAGCAGCTGGTCGTATTGGTTGAAGAACTGCACCTCGCGCTGGCACAAGCTGCAGCACCAGCAACGAACGCCAAGCAACAAGGAGTTAGTACATTGCGCGTACAGCACAAAACAAAGCAGTTTCACTACAAGGACGCACTTTTGGGCGAGAGGAGCAGGGATAATGGTGCCCGTCTCCCATCGCAGCGCCTTGATCTTCTCCAAGCGGTGGTATCTGTCGCAAGCACCAACAAAAGACCGTCAGCAACACTGTAGTGGCAAGAACTTGGCCTGAAGTCGGTCACCTACGTGTACGCCATCAGACAGCGCTTGTTGCGCAGTAGGCACTGGTGGTTCACGACGAGCCCGCAGACCACGGACGCCGGCTGCGTGTTCATATCCTCATACACGCTACGCCGGACCAGCAAACAGCAGTCAGCGCTGCACCATATCTATCGTCACTGAAACCAATTTCAAGCTCCTCGTACCGCATTTTGCGCTCCACCTCCTCGTGCAGCAGCAGCGACTCCTCCACGACCTGCCGCACCAGATCCTCCTGCAGCAGCGCCAATAGTCAGTTCTAGCAGCCTCCGAATGAACAGCCCGCCACGAAGTCTGCCATCTCCACTATCACTACACGCACATTGTATGGCGGCAGCCAGTCGCTGCGCTGCAGCTCGCGCAGCAGCTCCTTTCCCTTGGCATTCAGCGCCATCTTTTTCGACCTTCCCGCCAAAAAAGCGAACTTAATAACAGCCGCGAACTTAGTTCAAAATGTTACCAGGAGTGATGGTCATCCCGCGTCGCTTCAACTGCAGCAACAATGAGCGCGGGCTCCGCGCTGTCACCGGCGCTGCTGGAGGAGCTGACGGCGCAGTTCCGGCTCAGCGATGCCGACGGCAGCGGTGCCATCGATCAGCGCGAGTTCCGAGCGCTGCTGACGCGCATGGGAATTCAGGTGGGCGACGCGGAGGCTGCCGCACTGGTGAACAGTATCGACGTCAATGGAGACGGGCAGCTGGACTTTTCAGAGCTCGTCCAGATGGTCGAGAGGATTCAGAGGGGAGACACGAAGCTGACGGCGCTGCGGCAGGTCATGGAGGCGCTTGACACGACCCCTGTGGCGCTGCTGGAGCGGGAGGCGGTCAGGTTTGGGATACAGACGGTGTACCAGCTTTTAGAAGAGGAAGAGGAGGAGGACGAGCTGTTTCAGATGCAGCTGGAACTTGTGGGCAAAGTCTGTGGCCCCGAAGGACGTGAAGTGGTGAAAGCTACGGGTAAAACTACACGAGAAGCCAAGTTTAAGGCTGCTGAAGCTGCACTTGTGAAGATCAAGAAGCTACAGCCGGGGCTGGCGGTGCAGACCGGAGAGCTGCCTGAGCAGTGGGAGAAATGGCTATTTGCTAACATTGAGAGGGGCGCGAGCGCTAAGAAGCTCATGCAAATGCTGGCTCAGAAAGGGTTCTTTCTGACGGGGAATAATATGTTGATGCAGAGGATCTCGACGAGGTCGTCGTCGTTTCGACTGCGCACCAAGGTACGGCTGGATGTGGCGGATGGGTTTCAAGCGAGGTTTGAGTAAGCTCACACGGCCTGGGGCAGCGCAATGCACCCAGTGGTATCTATGGCACAGGAGTGGGCAAGGATTCGGCTGATTCAGGCAACGACAGCTCGTCCGGCTCGGTTTCACCGATCAAGTCAGCGCGTACTGCTCGCAGCATTGCAGCAGTGGAAAAACTGCCATCACTTCCACTACAGGTTCTACACCCGCAATGGGCTCACTGGTGCCAGCAGGAACTCAGTCGAGGGATCGGTGGTAATGTTGTGCTGAGTGAACTTGTGGCACAAGGCTTTGAGCCCAAGAGAAGTCCGCTATTTGCCCAGCGGTTGCTTCACGTCGTTAAAACCCGTGATGATCGCTGCAGCAACAGTGCAGAGTCACCGCGCACCGCAGCAACCAAGCCGTTTTCATTCCTACGGGTACTGGAAGAGGGAATACTAAAGGAAGTCGAGCTCTTCGTTTTTGGTGGACAAGACGTGAACGCTTTGCAGCTGGATACAAACACGAAATTGATGCAATCTCCGCTGCACATTGTTAGCAAGCATGGCTTCTACTCAATAGCCAAACTGCTGCTAGAGCGCGGGGCACAAATCGACCATTTGGATTCATTTCGACGCACACCGCTGATGGTTGCGGCAAGATGTGGTCACAGCGAAATTTGCGCGCTTATGCTCGAGCATGGAGCCAACATCTTTCAGCTGGATAATTTGAAGAATTCTGGATTACACTTAGCTGCGTTCAGCGGAAGCTCCACGATCGCGTCGCTCTTGCTACGCGCACATGATGATTCCTTTCGATTATTCAAAACCAACTTGCCGCAGCGACGGGGTGAGAGTTACGAGCGTTTCCTCCAAAAGACGTACGATACTATTATGAAGAGCAAGCTCCGCGAGAACGAGCGCCGGCGTTTTCACTTTTCATGGCTTTTTGAATCCGTCCAGTGGCTGCATGCGGAACTATTTGCCAGCGGTGGTGACAACACCAGAATTTGCAAGATGCCTCCGCCGCAAAAGGCTTTCATGGACTACCTTGTATCACGCTACCACAAGAAACTACCGAAGCGTGGTGTTCAAGACGAGCTTGCAGCAAACGGCGATGATGATAGCGGAGGAGACGAAGAAGGAACCGATGATGAACAAGCAAGGCGTCGCAAGGAAGGTGATCCAGCAGATTGGCTTTCTCTGGCCGATATGAGCTTTTTCGTGGATACATGCCTACGAGAAATGTACAAGCACCTGCCAAACCTCCAGGGCCGTACCGCCCTGCATGTGGCGTGCGATGAGAATCTGGTGTGCACTCATGAAAGGGTGATCCAATGCTTAGCAGAGAAGCACGGTTGCAGCCCCTTTTTACTCGATCATAGTGGAAGAACGCCACCTCAGCTTTTACTTGCCTGTCGAGGTCGTCCAGGAAGCCCAAAAGGAGATGCAAGTCATGAGCAGCAAATGATCGACCAACGCTCAGAGCGAATTCGTGCGAAGGAAGTTCGGCTTGAAAAGGAGCGTATTGCTCATCGACGGAGGGTGTGGCAAGATGAATTAGACCGAATGGCTCACGACTTCAACGAGCTCGATACGTTGAATCGCATGCGCAAGCTAGTCAAAGAGAATGACGGTAAACCTGTGGCACGCAGTACAGGCTGGGATATATACGAGGAACCCTTGAGCCACAATCGCCTGTTCGAAAACACACGCAGCGGCTTCGTTCAGCGACAAGTTCCCTCTCAAGTTGTAGAAGAAGGTCGGCTACGGCTTGGCTGGAAGGAAAAGATGGAGACGAGTGCGCACTTTGTAGAGCGCCATCGCCAACATCCGGAGTGGGAACTTCATCGTGTAAATGGATCTGACGTGTATTTCTTTTTCAATCGCGAGACGGAGCAGTGTCAGTGGGTCTCGCCTGAGGGATTATCATTAAGAGAATGGAAAACCAAGCGCTTTTTCGAAAATGCCGAGCAGCTGGAGGATGAACCAGACCAAGCCAGTCTTGTCGTGAAGTTTTCTGGAGTTCCTTTGGCTGCGATCGTTGATAACGCAGTTAAAGGTCGTACCCTAGGCGATTGGCGTGAATGTTGTGGGTTTGGTGGGGTCACATTTTACTTTAATGCTGCCGACAAACATATTGTGGTTGAGAAGCCAAATGAAGTCTTGCGCCGTGAAGGATATCGGTATGCCCAAACACTTATCTTTGAACGCAGTGAAGAAATTGAGACGCATGATCGAGGCTGGCATCGATATTACGATCCTCAAACCTCACACACCTTTTATTTGAACGAACTTTCAGGCGACTGCGTACATGACACGTTCGCAACGAACGAGTTCTTGCAGGAAATCCGCCGTCCGAAGCGTCAAGCGAGGTTTGCTCTTACGAACGAGGAACTGCGCCGCCGCCGCGAGGAGCAGGAGTGGAAGTCAGCATTGCAGCGAACACGGCGTCACGATGAGCACCTCAAAGCGACCGAAGAGGAAAGCACAACAGCCACTGAGCAGCAGAAGCGAGAGAAAGAGGAACTGGAGATTGCACTGCGCCAGCTTGAAAGCAGTGTGACGGGCGAACACCTCACAATTGACGGAGATACTGAAAACCAAGAAGAGAGTGAAGGTGACGACAACCTTCAGTCGAACGGGAAGACAAAGGGAAGGAAAAACAAGAAGAATAGATCCTTAGCGTACATTGACGCCCGGTTTCGCCGTGAGCGCGAAGTGTTTCTCCGAGCAAGAGAAAACAACCTGCTGACTTCGATTGATCCTGCACGAAAGGATCCACGGCGCGAAATCGAGCGAGGCGAAGAGTTGGAACACAGTATGAACGAGGAAGAGCTTGAGAACGCACGACTTGAGGATGTTGACGACAAGCCTGCAATCAGAGAGCGTCGACGGGTAAGTCGTATATTGACGCGGACCCAAGAGCGGCTACGTTTGAGCCGAGCACTGTGTCGATGGGGTTGTGAGCAGTGGTTTCCACGAGAATTTAGTTTGGAGGAACACGAACGAGTCGAATGCCCGAGGAGACTTATGATCTGCCGCTTGGGCTGCACGGTGGTTATGGAGGCGCAGCAGTGGCGCAAGGTGGTCTATGACCATGAATCAGAGAATGAAAAGAAGTGTTCAAGTCGCATCGTGTACTGCCCACGCGATTGCGGAGTTTGGCTCCCGCACTTTGTCTTGGCAATACCCCACATGAGAGATCTGTGTGTGAGGCGGCCGGTGGGCGACCTCCGGTGTCGGCTCGAATGCGGGCGTGTGTATCAAGGAGGTGCGCACGAATTGTTAACACTGGAGCAAACACGTCTTGCTCACGAACAAGATGACTGCGAGCTACGGAAGGTTAAATGTACTTGGCCCAAGTGCAACGCGGCAATTCTGGCCAAAGAGCGAAATGCTCACCGCCGTGTCCACTTGTTATCGTCTGGCATACTGAGTTTCGTGACTGCTGAGGTGCACGAGTACAAAGTGCCGCGTGATGTGAAGCTGCTTAAGTTTCAGACCTGGGGGGCTGGGGGAGGCAGTGGACTCTTACGAGATCAAACAGTGGGGTATGGTGGCGGCGGCGCTTTCGTTGAGGGGGTCTGTCCGGTTTTCCCAGGAGAGACTCTGTACCTTTCGGTTGGATCAGGAGGCAGTGGTGGCAAGTTTGCTCGTATGGTTGAAAGCCCAGACGAACAACGAGATGATCCTGAAATTGTGAAGAAGATCAAAAAGGTTCCTGGAGGTGTTCTTGTCGCCACTCAAGTGTCTACAGCAACTGGAGGGTTGCCAGGAGGGGGGAAAGGACATAGCGGTAACAAGGCGTCTGCCTGTGGTGGTGGTGGAGGCTTCACCAGCATTTATCGTCAAGGGGCCTACGGCATCGAGTACATTTTGGTCGCAGCAGGAGGTGGAGGAGGCGGAACCTGCCGTAATGGAAGCGGTGGCGGCGGTTGCAAGGCGAAGACGCCTCGTGAAGGTGACGACATTCGCTGTGGCCGTCCAGGGGGTGATACCACTGGCGGTATCGCTGGAGAATGCGACGAATTCAACCCGATATGCAAGTTTGTGGGCACTAATGGGACGTCGCTGCAAGGAGGAGATGGCGCCGAATTTGGAGGTGGAGGCGGTGGAGGTCTTTTCGGTGGTGGGGGCGGTGGATATGCGCCTGGAATTGTTGGTGGAGGCGGTGGTGGCTCCAGCTTCGTCAATACAACTCTCCTGAATGCTAAAAGCGTTCGTGTTGAAGCGGGTGGAGTCGTGAAGCCTGGAGCCACGGATGAAAACCCGCCACAAAGCGTCCGAGGAGCCTATTGGGATTTGGCCGAGGGTGTTGTAGGCGAGGGAGGAACCGGATCAACACGTGTGACTGCAAGTGGAAACCATGGCGGCGTGAGAATCGCTAGACCGGGTTTCTTTGATGACATGAAGTTCCATCGCTAACGAATGAGCTTGGTCTCTCTTTTCAAAATGGAGTAAACTGTAGTCTCTCAGGACTATCCCCGGGCTCGGAAGTCTATGAAATGAATCCTCCTCTAAACATCGACCGTGATATCCTCTCCGACTGCAGCTGCAACATTCGCCGTCACTGCTTCAGCCTCTTCATGGGCCTCGAGGTGGAAGATCTGCTTTAACACGGAATGGGTATCACTCACCAGCACCGGGTGACATTGATCGCTAGGTTCACCGGGTACATCCTCGACAGCAGCTGAGGTGCTGGCAGGCGAGGACATACTAGCTTCTTGAACCACAGAAGTCTTTGTCGATTCGGCGTCTTTCATCGAGTTTCGAGTAGCTTCTGCTATAATGCCCACTTCCTCACCAGCGGCGGAGCTAGCAGACTGGCGACTCTTCTTCAAGCTGCGACGCAGAGTGTCCGCAGCAACCGCGACAATAACACTGGTCTGTCAACCAGAAAAATGCCATGAGAAGATGCTGTTAGCACAAATACAAGCTCAATACAATAGGCGAGATCGACCGCGCGCACCCGGAATTTACGACGCATGAGGTGGCGATACTGCTCGAGACCCTCCGTGTCAGAAATCGAGACAGCCAGAGACTGGCGCGACGTGCGTTGGGACTTGAACCACTCGTGACTGAGAGCTTGGGCAGCTGTGGGTCGCGCTTCAGGTGAGACTTGAAGCAGAGCCGAGATCAACTCCTTCGCTTCACGTGATATTTCATCCCAGCGAGGACCAGCCATGGCGAACTGGCCTGACCGAATATTGGCGATCATTTGATCTCGTGTTTGACGGCCGTCAGGGTCGAACGGGTGAACGCCGCTGAGCAGCACGTAGAGCACAATCCCTACACTCCACACGTCACTCTGGACACCAACGCTCGAGTCCCGCGCTGGCTTCGGTGGCGAAGCTTCCGACTCGCTTGATAACGTCGAAGCGTCCGATGTCGATGCCGAAGCAAAGACCTCAGGGGCACAATAAGCCCACGTCATCCGGCCATTGGACAGCAAACTGCTTTCTTCGACCAGCGCGGCCAGCCCGAAGTCTGCTAACTTGATGCTGGCACGTTTGGGACTTGCAGAGGTGAGTAGCAGGTTTTCTGGCTTGACATCTCTGAATCAAGAGAAGAAGCAAAATAAGTGAGAACGCGTCGTGACTGTCAGTCAGTCTCGGTTTCTGCAGCTTACCTGTGTGCGATTCCGAGCTCGTGTAAGAACCGCAGTGCCTCAAGAAGATCGGCAATAAAACGCCGAGCGTCCCATTCCGAGTACGCGCCCTCGTCAATCAGTGCCTGGAAGAGCTCGCCACCTTCGGCAAGCTCCATGACGATGTATACGAAGTCGGGAGTCTCCATTACGTCGTTGAGGGCCACAACGTTGGGGTGAGAGGAGCAGCGCCGCAGCAAGGCCACCTCACGCTCCCACTGGACAGGATCCTCGTCAACCAACCGCTGCTTTGCCTTATCCAGGCGCTTGACTGCTACTAATCCGCCAGTGGCTCGTTCACGTGCTCGAAAAACTCGCGAGCAGGAGCCTTCCCCGAGTACAACTTCGGGTGAGTCCAGCTCGTACGAGTCGGTCAGCAAAGGCCATCGGCGACTTGCACAAAGTCCCATCGTTAATACCAGCAAAGTCTTGGTAAGTGATCGATGGAGTGGAGAGCACTGCCGATGAGAGCAAGAAGCATTGCGGTATTAATATCCGAAGACAGTCGAGAATCCTTCTTGGCACAGCATACTATCCACATGACAAATTATTCAGGTTCATGAAGAATGGCTCGTGACACTCTTGTGGCGGGATAATTTGGGAGCACTCAAGTATCAACGTCCGCGGTGAGCTGGTGTCGTGGATCCATTCTTCCTTAAACTTGCGTGACATTCCTTTCGCTTCCCCAAAGTTTCTCAACGAGGAAGGGAAGAAGGCGGTGGCAATGCAGATGCGTATTAATGGGGTGCGCGCAGAATTTCATCTCTGTCCCAGTTGGAGGATCGTTCAGCGAATTCCGAGTGAGTCACGTTTCCAGGTTATTGTAGCAGAGACGATAGAGAGATCTACACTATCTGCTGTTAGGAAGGTTTGTCAGGGGCCACGATCTATCTCATCTCGAAAGGACCCAATTGGAAGTCGGTGAGAACCCAGCGCCCAAGTGCAGGCAGCTGTTCCGGCGCAGGAAAAGTGGTTTTTGTGGTTGGGCTGAAGGCACGTAGCTCTTGGAAATCGTGGTTGGCCTGGACGTGACTCATGTTTGCGTACACCCGCGCGAAGGCATCCGTTGGAGAATACACTAATCCATATTGAAAGACTTGGCGAGATCAACGCGGAAACATTTTGGGAATGCTCATCTTGAGGACGATGCGCTAAACCGTTCCCCACGATGATGTCGTAGATCCAGTTTTGTAAAACTTGAGTAACAAGCCCTTCTGCTTGTGTTCTCTCCTGCCAGACTATCAATGGAAAAGTCTCGAGTGGCAAGGAGATGCTGCCAGACTTGAAGGTCGCGATGAAAGTGGAAGGCTGGGGCCATTTTGGAGACGATCAACTCATTCGACATGCAGATCTCTTCGATTTGTCTGTCGACTCAGCAGACAGACGTTAGGAGGAAGGCAAGTCAGGGTTCCTGCCTCTTGCGAAGATTGTCTCGCTGAAGAACCTTCTACATGAATGAAATGTCCGCAGCACCAAAGGACATTGTGTCGCTTCTGTTGAACCAGTCGCCCCAATCGAATTAACCAGCGCCACGCACTTCAACCTGCCTCTTCGTGGCTGTAGCCATTTGTATCCAGGTGGTCGTAACCAGCTCTCCATCTGCAAGCCAAGCAGCTCCACACCAGACCGACGGAGAAGAGAAGCCCCTTGCCGTATCATGCGCACCATTTGCCGTGGTGGAATCCATCTGGATGGGGGTAACTAATCCGTCCGCTAACTTTCTATGAATTAGACTAAAAGTCCGCCTCTATCCGTCAGTTTGAATTCGCGCACTCCTGCATCCGCCTCCAGGAGGAAGAAGCCAGGCCACGCCCAAGCCGAGCCTCCGCCGCGCCGCCCTTCAAGGCTCCGCAAGCTCGACCCAAGGCGTATACTCTGGACACTTTTCTGCAGTTTCGGCTTGAAACGGGCACGCGCGACTGGCTGCAGCAACTCAGAGACCCTTTTCTCTCCAAAGAGAAGAACGCCAGACTCGTTAGTTCGCTGAGTGGCTCTCTCAGATGCCGTTCCCGTCGTCTCGGTGAGAATGGGCCCCGTAGTCCCTTGCTTCGGAGCTAATAGTACAATAACTTACTCTTTCATGCTGCTAATACGTAGAATTCCAGGCCCGGGGGGCCGGAAGAAGGCCAAGCCGTCGTTCCTGACGCCTCCCACTGCAGGTTTCGGTGCCAGAGCTCACGAATCAGGCATTGCGGCGCCACCGCCAGCTCGAGCTGCTCGAACGTCTCCAGTTCAGTTCCAGCGGCCACCCAAGAAGCTGCAGTTCCCAAGCCACCAGCTTAATAACCAGGAGGAGACGCTGCCTCAACCTCAGCCACAGCCTCCTGTGCAGGTCCACATCCCAGCCCCAAGACTGAGCATCCCGGTCAATACGGAAACGCCTACAGTCTCGAGCTTCGTGCCGTCGGAACCAAATGCCCAGTCAGACAACATCCGCGTGCTGCTTCGCATCCGGCCGTCGGCTGGAGGAGACAGCAAGAAGTGCCTGGAGGTGGCTCCAGACCAGCGTGGCGTGACGCTGGCGCCGACCACCCAGCAGGAGAAGAGGTTCGGCTTTGACAGGGTGTTCACCGAGAGCTGCCAGCAGGACGACATCTTCCAGGACGCAGGACGCGCCGCGGTGGAGAACACGATTCAGGGATACAACGGCAGCATCTTCGCTTATGGCCAGACTGGCTCGGGCAAAACGTTCACGATGCTGGGCGCTACGGCAGCCGATGCGCATGAATTGCGTTTGTCGCCCCTGCGTGGAATAACTCCGCGGATCTTAGACTACCTGTTCCAGCGGCTTGCAGCGCTCTCGCGGGAGCGGAACGCGGCATTCTACAATGGAGAGGAACAGGAGCGCGCGCTGCAGTACACGTTGGCGTGCTCGTACTTGGAGATTTACAACGAGAAGGTGTTTGATTTGCTGGAGCCGAGCGGCTCGCTCGCGGCGCAGCAGCCCAAGAGTCTGCGAGAGGACCGGAATAAGGAGGTGTACGTGGACCAGCTACGCGAGATCGACGTGGGAAGCGAAGAGGAGGCGCTGACGCTTCTGCAGCTCGGCTCTCAGAACCGCCATATCTCGTCAACGGATATGAATCGCGAAAGCTCGCGCTCTCACGCGGTTTTCTCGGTCAAGCTGGTACTGGAGGAGCGGACGTCGGAAGGTGTGAAGCGTACGCGTCGATCCTGCCTGCACCTGGTGGATCTGGCAGGCAGTGAGAAGCAGCGGCAGACTCGTGTGCACGGCAAGCGGTTGAAGGAAGCGGCCCAGATTAACAAGTCTCTTTCAGCTCTAGGAAACGTCATCATGGCTCTTGTGGACGTGAGCAACGGCCAGAAGAGGCACGTTCACTATCGAGACTCCAAGCTCACGTTCCTCTTACGTGACGCTCTGGGCGGAAACGCGATCACGAGCATCGTAGCCACCATCGCGCCCGAAGAAAAGTACTTTACGGAGACGCTGAGCACGCTCAAGTTCGCCCAGCGCGCCAAGTTTATCAAGAACAACGCCGTTCAGAACGAGGATGCGGACTCTCTGGTGCCAGTGCTCAAGCAGCAAATTGAGAAGCTCATGCAGGAGATTTCGACGTTACGCAGCAGTGTGGGAACGATTGGCTCGATGGCCGTGGACGGATCTACTGAAGCTGATCCTTCCAAGAACGAACACTTGATGCGGCTGAAGGCTCTTGCCGAAGCGGAAGCAGAAGCTCGAGCTCAGGAGAAGATAAAGAAAAACCGTTGGGAACCGGCGCTGGACATAATGCAGAAGCTGCTGAGCGCGAGCGGTGCGATGTCAGCCGTAGACATTGCGGACGGGAACGGAGAGGAGCCGCAGCAACAGGACCGCGATGTCGTGGAAGTCCGTTGCGACCGCCTGGAGATGCTGCTGTACCGTATGATTTGTCGCTTTGAGGAGTACAAGGAAGTCACGTTCGACCCTGATCGCTACAAGTACAGCAAGCGTCCACATCAACTCAAGCCGAGCAAACTTCAAGCCCCGCGGATGTCGCTGTTGCCTGCACCCAAGCGGTACAGCGGTGCTGCTGCGCGCTACCATCACGTAGACAACCAGGAGCACTCGGCGGATGACGATGAAACCGCTGCTGCTCTTGCGGCGGCCGAGAAGCGAGAACGGGAACTGCACAAGAAGGTGCAGGAACAACAAAACCGGATCGACGAGTTGCTGAGGCGGTCAGAGGAGGCCGAGGCGGAGAATGATCTGATCCGTCACGAGCTTTGTGAGCTTTTGGAGTGGAAAGCCTTTGTTGAAGAAGAGCGACGTCGCGTGAGCGATGCAGTGCCGCTGGATCTTGACCAAGAGCAAGATAGCGAGTTAGAGACACTGGATACGCCCATGTTAGAAGCGTCGAGTGTACCGACCGAAGAGATGCAGGATATGCAGGAGCTGCTCAATGTGTATCGCTCGCTGTTCGACGACGTCACGGAGCTCATGTACTCAAAGAGGCCGGTGCTGTGCAGTCCTCCGAGCCCCAAGTCTGGCTCGTCGGTGGTCACGGACTCGAACTCCACTAGTTACGCTTCAGGGGATGAGGATGAAACTGGTGACGACTGCATCTCGATCGATGGCTTTGACGCGAGTGAAGACGGCGATGTTGGCGTGAGCGACACGTACCGTGAGATTCGTCGTGTGAATGCCGTGAGCTCTCGTCTTGGACGCAAACTGGACCTGTACCAGGACGCGATTCAACGTCTCGAGAAGGAGTTGCAAACGACCCAGGACGAGCTGGAAACCTCCAGTGCAGCCACCAAGTTCGCTGAGTTCCAGCTTCAACAGCTTCGTACGCTTGCAGCGGATGAAGAGGCCAAACAGAATGAGGCTGAACACGAGCTGCGGAAGAAACTGGAAGACCTGGAGGCGACAGTGCGTTCCCAACGCGACGAAATGGCTCAGGTGCTGGATGAAAAGGCAGCAGAAGACGCGCGAGCGCTGGAGCATGAACAGGAGGTTGCCAGACGAGAGGTTGAGCGCCTGAAACACAGCCTGCGCAGTAGCAGCGACTCCGGGGGTGTCGAAGCTGACAAAGAGGAGCTCGAGGCCGCACTGCAAGCCGCCCAGAAGCGCATTGAAGGCTTAGAGCGGGAAGTATCAGCCTCGCAACTTACGTTGGCGAGTCCTGCCTTGCCGAAGCCAAGCAGCGAAGACGCTCCTGTTCAGCTCCAGACGCTGCTGGATCGAGCGTTAGAAGACAATGCCAAGCTTCTTGAAACGGTGCGTGACCTCCAAGGTAAGCGGGAGCGCAGTGGTGCCAATCTGCAATTGCTTTCTTCGTTGCTGGCTGCGGCTGCGGAAGGGAACAAGAACGGAGACTCAAGTGAAGACGGCAAAGTCGATGAATTGACCCGATTACGGCGTGAGATCGCCACCCTCCGACTGCAACGAAATGGGGCCGACCTAGATGCCCCAGGAGCGGACAACGAGGCGCTCGCCAAAGTAAGTAAGTGGTCGTAAGGGCAGGCTCTGCATGGGCTCAATGCGGTGGTCTAATGCTGGCGTGTTGGGCCTGTGCTGGGCTGTGCTGTGTACGATTTCTGCTTTTGTAGTAGTGCGCAGCTTGTCATGGAGTGCTGACGACTCGTCTGCTACTTCTTCTGCCTCTGGACGACGGCCTCTTGCGGTCCCATTCGCGTTCTGCCCCTCAATCTTCATAGCCCGACGAGACCATCCAGCGACTGGCACTGGATCGGGCGACTCTGCGAGCGAGGCTTCTCCGAGCACAACAGACGATAACACGGCTTGAGAAAGAACTCCGACGCGTGCGTCGGAATGCAGCGGTCAGCAGCAGCAACAACGCTCTCTCGACGGAGTTCCTCTGTGGCATTTAGAGTCTCGGGTCAAGTGCAAGTCGTGCGTTTTTTTTTGAAGAGCAAAACGTGTTTGGATCAACGAGGTATTGTTTGGAAGGTAGTTTGTGGTAGTGTGGGGTGTTCAAGCGAGTTGGCGGGGAAATCGAACGAAGATGAACCAAGGCTTGCGCCTCCAGTCCATTCTTGTGCTGGTAGTGTTTCATCTATGACTTGCTTGTTGTTCAAGATGCTACAGAGCATAGCTAAGTACATTGTGGGGTGAAAGAGTGCGTCGCTTGTAGAAGAGTACGTAGGCGGCATCCGTGACGACGTCGCCCGCTGCGATTTCCGAGACTTTTTCATCGTCGAAGCGGAACCACAGCTCGGAGCACTGGACGTCGCCGTTCTCTTCATTCGCTTTGAACAGCGCCGCGCTCTCGGGAAAGTCGGTGTCGTAGCGGCAGTACGCAGTGTAGTGACCGCGCGTGAGTCCACCAACGTGGTTGGCGACAGCATAGAGATCATAGACGGAGCCGGCTTCGTCGTGGTGGCCCATCCACTTGGAGAAATCGAGGCCTTTGAGCGGGAAGTCGACAAGAGCTCGGACCTTCTGCTTGTGCTGGTTCTCGAGATACTGGAAGCGCTTGAGCTGCACCATCACGAGATCAGGAAGTCGCCAGATAGCCGATAGACGGGAGCCTTCGCGTGGCACGCCACAGCGTTCACAGACCCAGTGGTCCTCCAGCGAGATCGCTTCTTCGCGCATCAAGGCGTCCATACACTTGGTCAGCGGCACAGCATACAACGGGGGGCTGTCATCTTCAGTCACTGTAGATGTAGCTGTAGCTTTCTCTTCTGGGTCTTTAGCCTTTTGCCCGAGGGATGAAGCAGCGTCCAGATCCGCACGTAAGTCCGGGTCCGATTTCGCTGCCTCGGTTACCTCAGCAGGTACATCGTCAGGTACTCGCTCTTCCAATGCGTTGTAGTCGTTATAGTCGGCCCAGTCCAACACGAGCACACTGCGAGTCGAAAAATGCTGCAGCAACGTGCTGGAGTCGAAGGACAGTGGCTCGCCAAGCTCGCTAGTTAAATCCTCCAGGTTGACGACGCGCACCTTGTACGGCAGGTTCGATTGGTTACATCCCTCATCGTGATTGCTTTCAACTGACGGTTTGGAGCTCTTCGATGCATGAAAGCCACGCCAAAAGCGAGCCGTTTGCAGCAGAAGCGCGTGGTGCATTTCTTGAGCAGTCTTGTCCGACGCAATCGTCACAAAGAGTGGTGTGCCGAATACGCTCAAGGGTAGCTTTTCCTGTGTTCCTGAGGCGCTGAGCTTCTGAGAGTTGGGAAGATCGCCTGTAAATGAATGATCATCGCCACTAGTCTGTCCCGCCTCCAATGCCACTGAAGTCGTGGACGGCTGCGGACAGTATCGATGCACAACTTGCACCTCAAATACCTCGGTCGATTTAGATGTTCGCGTGTGCAATGGTTGCAGCCGCTTTATCTTCCAGTCGCGCACGGTGAACCACTTGTTCCACTTGCTGCTGAACGCATCAAAGTGCACGCACACGCGCCGATGGAGCTGTTTTGTCTTGGCAGAAGTCTTGGGATCATCTTGCTCAGGCTCACTGCCATCTACCACTTCGATCACTGTACCTGAATGCCAGTCATTGTGGTTGTCTCTCGCATCAACACGAGACCCCACGCGAAGATCCGAAAACGTTTGGATCTTTTCTGGAACAATTGCGTTCGACGTATTATCTGCGTCGGGTGTAACAAGACACTTGGATACAGTGGCAGGAACAACTGGGATCTCCGCGAGTGTCCAAGCGCGTTCGTAAGCAGCAAGTGAGCCAGGAACAGCAGTAGCCAATTTGTCCACAATCTCGTCTCCCTCAATAATACGCTTGATGCGGCTCCGACGAACTTCCACGAGTAAAAAGCGGTTTCCGCCGACACGGCCGTGCACAGCTGCGATGCGGTCACACAGAGTGCCAACTTTACTTCCACGACGGAGCCAGTATCCACGAAGTACAGCTTGGGCTGCATTCTTGTCCGAGTCGCCGCCTGGTAACTTTCGCGCTTGTAGCAGTACGCTCACTTCCACGCGTACAAAGTTCGACTCGGGAATGGGTAGACTGAAGAACAAGTTGGGGTCGAACGTGCACTTCCTCTCCCCACAGGTTGCACACACCGTCTCACTCCGCATCTGCCCATGAAAGAGATCCACCACAACGGAAGAGTTCACACTCGTGTACGCACGCCAAGCCGCGTCGCCCTGAACTTCATCCGAAGGTGCCCCTGCCGCATCATCGTGACCTTGCGGAACCTCTTCATCACTGTCAAACTCGCTTCCACCAGCAAAACTACCAAACCCAAGGCATCGTGAGCTTCTGTCTTGAATATCATCCACGGGAGCCGCGATTGTCCTACATCCCTGGTTCAGATCTTCATGCAGACAATCGAGAAGAGCAACCATGAATTCGTGCGCATCATACTGGCGCGTCTCCTCGAAGTGGCGACGAACGCGCGTGAACTCGTCTCGAAAGCGACCGGGGAGCAAGTAGCCTTGGTCACGCTCCCGCCAGAGAGCGCTTTGCAGTTGCGCGTAGGCCGCAGCAACAGCGCCGCGACTGCCGAGGTGATTCCGTTTGTTCACTTCAACTTCGAATCGATTCGACAAAAAGTACTCGCGAAAAATCGGCGAGTGGACGAAGCACTGCAGCGCGCTGTTCATGAAGCACGTGTTGCCCATGTTAATGAGCCCTGTAGCCCGCAGTCCGTCATGCGCTACAAGCCGTCCCCGGGGCCTCGTAGCAGCCTCGATATGCTTTGCAAGACCCACGAGAACACCTCCAGGGCCGACACGCGCAGACACTGAGGAGGCACTGGCAGCGGCTTCCTGCTCGGCTGCCATGCTTTCACGCAAAGCTTTCCAGTCGCCAGTCCTGGCAAACCTGGAGAGGCTGGGACTTGGACAGCAGACGAAATCGTTTCCCACAGGCTGCAGCATGGCGACGTTAAACGGCGTTCGGGGCCGCATCGCTGCCAAACTAGTCCGTCGCCGTTGCTGCGCCATACTTTGAGGGTCTTCATCAATATCTTGCGCTCGGAAATCCACCAGCAGCTCTTGAGCACTTGTAATTTGCAGTCCTTCTAACGTAGCGAACGGGGCGTCGAGGCTGCATTCAAGGCGAACCCACGACTGGAGCCGATGCCTCCGTAACCAGAGCGTGACTTCTCTGGCATTGGCACCAGGGAAGATGCCCATACGATGCACGATCTCTTTCAAAGAGGCACCGCGGTGTAGAAGAAAGCGACGGGCGTACACGAGATACACGTGCCGTGCGTCGTGCCGTGCCAGGCGGACCTGCAAGACAACGGGGTACAGTTCCAGCACGATCCTCTGCTGGAACTGATTTGAGGGAGGCTTGAGTACTGGCACGACCCCGTCAAGCTTCCCGCCTTGCTCTCGTGTATCAATTCCTTGCTGTTCGTCAGATACTTCCACGATCTTCCGAGGAAACTCGGGTCCACCACCATACGCCTGCACGAGGCGTTTCCAAACAGCAGCAGAGACCAGAACGAAGTCCTCGCCTTCCGTCAGTCCAGGTCGTAGCGTTCCTAACAGTTCGTTTGCGCAGATAACGCTGTTGTCGATCGTTCCAGGTCGAGGATGGCACTCTGCGGTATGCTGCTGCGGTGTATCCCGCCCCTGTACCTGTTGTTCTCCAGGATGTTGTCCACTTTGCGGGTTGCTGCCTCTACTTTCCTGATTCGCCTGCTGAACGGTACTCTTGCAGTGATCCGACTGCACATATCTCAACCACTGCGTCCACCAGCTACTCGACAGCACGTACGCCGTGTCTCCAGCTTTCCACCGCGTACTCTCCACTTCTTGCACTAATGTTTCTTCATCGAGCAGCGCCTTCACCACTCCAAACGGTGCCAGCAACACATGCAGCGCATGGGCGCCGAGCGCGCAGTCCATTTCGTGACAGAAAGTCTGCATGGTCACTTGGTTCTGGCCTCGGCCCAGCACCAGCTTCGTCAGCGACGCCACCAGGTCGTAGCCATGTTCCGTCTGCAGTTTACTCCCCCCTGCCAGCTCCGAGACCGTCACGGCCAGCAGCTTGACGTCTGCGTAGCCCATCACCGCCTCTTGCCGGTCTCCTTTGAACCAGGCGAAGGCCAGCTCGGCCATTTCCCGCACCGACGAGCCCCTGGCCAGCTTCACTCTGGCCAGCACCCCACACAGCTCGTCGAACTCGATCTTGCCCGAGTCGTCAGCGTCAAACGCCCGGAAGAACGTGCGCTGCGCCGCCCTGGACGTCCTTCCAAGCAGCGGGAAGAGCCGCACGAACTGCTTCCTCCCGTTGAGTCGCAGTCGCGTGTCCGCGCGCTTGCTGAAGTAGAAGCGCTTGCTGCGCTCGAGTGCCGAGTCCATGCGCGTCTGTTGAAGCTGCAGCCGCTTGGCGTCCTCCAGGCTGGGCGAGGCCGACGTGGCCGTGGTGCTGGAGCTGACGGAGCTGCTGGCGCCTGTACGCGTCGGGTCGTCCGCGCGAGTGGCGCGTTGCAGCATTGGAGATGTGGGCGATGCACCTGGGGCGATGGATGCCTTGTTGACGGCGATATGCACGAGTTCGCGCAGCGCGAAGAGCTCCGGCAGCGTCCAAGAGTCCAGCAGCCGCGTGCGTCGCGCCTGCGATTGCTGCGCGGCGGCCCC
>JAABLK010000644.1:9242-20480 GCA_012295415.1 Phytophthora chlamydospora | reverse complement strand
CTCGCCGCTGCCGCTGCTGCTGCTGCTCGACGAGAGCACGCAGCCCCAGGCGCCGGTCTTGATCACCTGGCACGTGGCATCCACGGGCAGAACGCAGCTACCCTCGCCGGCGTAGCTGGCCAGGTAGTCGTGGCAGTCGGCCGTGGCCGCGTCGCCCTGGACGGGGCAGAGCGAGCCCGCGGGCTCGAGGCCCGAGCCGCTGCAGATGGGGCCCTCGATGCAGTAAGTCGCGTCGTGCTCCACGCTCACCTCCCAGCAGCCCGCCGAGGTGGTGGAAGTGGTGGCCGTGGTGTCGTTGCTGGCCATGGCCGAGCCGGCCAGGAGTGCTGCTGCCATCGTGATCGCTGAGGTCTTCATGATGCTTAGTGCTTGCTTGCTTGCTTGTCTGCTGTTGGGAATCTGAAGCTGTCTACTAGTACGTTCGAGCGCAGATTGGAGAATGAGCCGGAGATCGAGAAAAGATGTGTGCAAGGGGAGCTCGTGATGGGGAGGAGCTCGAGGATCGGGCGAGAAGCGCGGGTGTCATCGTCGCAGCAACAACGTCTGAGATGCACTGGCCTCTGCGTCGCAGCAGCCTCCGCCTAGCAGCCAGAGCGAACGATATAGCGGCCAGCACTGCGAGCGCTCCATGCCGGCGTGGAGATCAGCAGGCGGCGAGCCTCGAGCGCCACTCGATGGCGGAGACGATGGCCGGCGAGGCGAGACACTCGGGATTGCGGCTGCAGCCGTCTCGACTCGTGCACGGACGTCTCCTTGAAGATTAGACGATCTTGACAGCGCCTTGAAGCCACCACTGTTGATCGGGTCTTTGGCCGAGGACAGTGCTCAACACGGCGTTGAATCCGCGCCAGGCTGCGACGTCGTACCAACGCAGCTCTCGAGGCTCCCGTGCGGATGCAGCAGGATGCCATAGAGCTGAGCGCAGACTGCAGTCACCGCAGCAGTGAACGGCATCTCATCGAACGGCGCCTTTGCCGCGGTGGCGTAATGCCGGCGAAGAAGTCGGTCTCACTTGATCGTGTCGCACAAAAGAGCCGGCCACCTTCCAAGATCTGCCTTACTTAAGTATGCATACACCTCCAGACAACCACTTCAACAGCCGACTAACACATAAGAAGAAAACCAAAGTGCATCCGTCTTCATCGCCGACGAACGGCTCAAAAACTAAAAACTCAAATAGCAAAGAACGCCCGAGCGGCAGGAACCTCGTTGTCGCCGCCGCCGCTGTCGCCTCTTAGGGCGTCACGACGTCCACCATCGTGGTGGCTTGCTCCTCCTCCTCGACCTTCTTGGTGTGCTGCCGGTAGATGGCCACGCCCGCGATCGCCGCGACGGCCGCAGCCGCAGCAGCAACGGCGGCGATCACACCAGCCGAGACTCCGCCGGCTGAGGCCGCCTCCGTGCCGGCCACCTTCATCGAGATGGTCTCGTTGCCCGCAGCGCTGCCGTTCCCGTACCACGAACCACTGCCTTCGCCGCTTCCTCCATTGCCGCCGTTGCCTCCGTTTCCTCCATTTCCTCCATTGCCCCCGTTACCTCCATTGCCGCCATTTCCTCCATTGCCGCCGTTGCCCCCATTGCCGCCGTTGCCGCCATTTCCTCCATTGTTGCCGTTGTTGCCATTGCCTCCGTTATTGCCATTGCCTCCGTTGTTGCCATTGCCGCCGTTGTTGCCATTGCCGCCGTTGCCTCCGTTGTTGCCGTATTTGGTAGGGGCCGGCGTGGGGTTGCCACCGCTGCTGCCGCCGATGACGCAGCCCCAGGCGCCCGTGTGGATGACCTGGCACGTAGCGTCCACGGGCAGCTCGCAGCTGTCTCCGCCCGTGAAGCTGGCCAGGTACGAGTGGCAGTCGGCGATGGCCGCGTCGCCCTTGACGGGGCACAGCGAGCCGGCCGGCGACGGACCGGAGCCGCTGCAGATGGGGCCGTCGATGCAGTAGGTGGCGTCGTGCTCCACACTGATGGGCCAGCAGCCGAGCTCCTCGTCGTACACGGGCGCCGTGGTGGTGGGCGCCGGGGTAGCCTCGTAGGCGGCCGCCGACGCGAGTAGCAGCGCTGCGGCGAGGCCATAGCTGGAGAGAGTCGAGACCTTCATCGAACTGCTTGCTGTTGGTGCTGTTGTTGCTGTCTGAGGACTCGAGATGCCGAGTGTCTGTCGCCTTGACCGCAAAATGCAGAATGAGCTGGAGTTTCCAGGTCTGGCGACTCGCTCGTTCTCTCGGGTACACATACAGCAAAAGGCAACTCGCTGCTGAATCCAGATCGGCAGCTGAGGTTGCGCCAGTCATTTCAGCGGCGACGCTCTACGTGTTGCGTCAACGTTGCAAATTGCCGAAGTGTGGGCTCCGTTGCCTTGCCGTTGCCTGTTGCGGTGCCTTTGCAGAGTGAACATTCAGTCTTCGAGGTGGTAGCACCGCCTCCAGCTGTGCGATGTGGATGCACGAATATTGTCAGGCGCATACAGGTACAGGCGAACAAGCTTGTCAGAATGTTTGGAAATCTTCCAAGATTTACACCTGGCTTCAATATGCAAAATCGTGGAGACCGTCCGCATTGTGATTATTCGCTAGAAAGGAAAAGCTACTGGGCGTGTTGCGCTAGAAGAAATGATAACAAGCTAAAAGAACTCCATGGATGCAGCGGACAGTCCTCGTCGTACGCCCCCGCCCCCGGCAGCAGCAGTCGTCGTCTTCCTGGTGGAGGAAGAAGATAGTGCTCGCGCGCTTTACGGCGTCACCACGTCCACGTGGAAGTCCTCGCGCTCCTCCTCCTCGTCCAGCTTCTTGGTGTACTGCTTGTAGATAGCAGCGCCCGCAATGACAGCCACCACCGCAGCAGCTGCGGCAATGGCGCCGATGACACCGGCCGAAATGCCGCCGGACGTCGACGTCTCGGTAGTCGTGGAGGCCTGGAGCGTGTCGTTGACGTAGATGAAGCCGCTGCCGCTACCACAGCTGGAACCGGAACTGGAACCATTGCACGGCGTTGGCGTTGGCGTTGGCGTCGGCGTCGGAGTGGGCGGAATTGGCGTGCAGCTCGGGCACGGCGTAGGCGGATTAGTGCAACCCGGGCACGGCGTGGGGGGCGTAGGCGGATTGGTGCAACCCGGGCACGGCGTGGGGGGCGTCGGTGGATTGGTGCAACCCGGGCACGGCGTGGGGGGCGTCGGTGGATTGGTGCAACCAGGGCACGGCGTCGTAGTGGCCGTCGGCGTTGGCACCTTGGTGCTGGTCGGGCATGGCGTCGAAGTGGTCGTCGGAGTTGGCGACTTGGTTGTCGGAGTTGGCGACTTGGTGGTCGGAGTTGGCGACTTGGTGGTCGGACTCGTGGTCTTGGTGGCGCACGGCGTCACAGTCGGCGTGGTTTCCTCGCACTCGCCGTCGCACGTCTTGGTCGGAGCTGGAGTCGTTTCCTCCTCGCAGCTTCCGTCGCAGGTCGTCGTGGTCGGCGCCGGCGTGGCCGAGCCCGAAAGCACGCAGCCCCAGGCGCCCGTCTTGATGACCTGGCACGTGGCGTCCACGGGCAGCACGCAGCTGTCGTCGCCAGCGTAGCTTTCCAGGTACGAGTGGCAGTCGGCAATGGCCACGTCGCCCTTCACGGGGCAGAGCGTGCCGGCGGGCGTGTCGCCCGAGCCGCTGCAGATCGGGCCGTCGATGCAGTAGGTGGCATCGTGCTCCACGCTGATGGCCCAGCACTCCAGGTCCTCGTCGTAGTGCGGTGCCGTGGTAGTCGGGCACGGAGTGGTGGCCTCTTCCTCTGCGACTGCTGCCTGTAGCAGCACCGCCAGGCTGAATGTTGCGATGGTCAAGACCTTCATCGCTGCTGTTCGGGTAGTTCGGGACTCGAGCTTTCGAGTGGGTCGCTGTAGTGGATGTCGCTCTCGCTGCGCAAAAGTCGGAATGGCCTTACCAGTGGCGCGCCAAGCTCGGGCTTGTGGCCCGGCTTCAAGCACACATAGCGGCGCTGCTCACCTTGATCAGCAAATATTGACACTAAGTATTGACTTTGACTCGATCCGTAGCTTTTATCGCGCGCATCCATTTCCATATTCGCACTTTAACGAGAATGTAGATGGGTGCTACGGTACGTGATCATCGAAAAAAGCCGCTTCAAACGAGCCGCCGCGAAAACGCCCGTGAGCTTGGCATCTACTACTAAGTGCATGAGCAGCAGGCGGACACAGCTAGCACCGCTGCAGCCCATTCTCGCAGGGCCAGCCCTGATGGAAGCGCGCTACACGGAGCGGGGGAGCAATCGCTGCGGGTCAGTGTTTGCTCCGCAAGTTGAAGATTTTCGCATCCATATCCCCGGCTATGCACACCGTAAACGGGCCATGTTTGCTCTGTTCGAGCCGATGCCTAGATTAGGATAGAAGTTGCCTACATGTAGCTGAAATGCTGGCCACACGAGATTGTTCAACCATTTTTGAGTGGCAGCTCACTCACTGCCTCAGTGTGTGACAGCTCCAATCGAACGGGAGGCTGAAATCCACCTTGGTTGCGAAGAGCAAGCATGTAACAACTTGAGTTTTCTGAGCGATGAATAACATTAAAATTCACTAAATAATGGCTCAACATACCGAAATGGTGGCAGCAGAGTCACAACACTGATAAGAAGAGGCTAATTTGCATTACTTAGAATTGTGTCATATTTCGTCTATCCACTGGTGCTGCAGGGAGGCTGTGAACTTTCGCGGCAGCAGCAGGTTTACAAGTACCGATAACTTCAAAATATCTAACCATTTCCTCAATTAATGATTCCTATCCTATGGATACTGCAGTTCCATTCCGGTTGTGGTCTGCTTCTGGAAGTATGTCAGTTTAGGCAGACCATGATGAAGACCAACACACGAGGGAGTGATATACTCGATCAAGATGGAAGAGTGACTCTGGGGCTTCTGCAACCAGCTCCGTTGACTGATCTAAGGCTCGGGATGCCCGGTTGTTCTACAGGAGGATTTTTGAGTTGCCCTTAGATTCGTTACAAATAGCCCTCGGTGATACTCGAGCTTGCTGTTGGCATCGTCCGNCGCTAAACGGAGTGCATTCCGCCCCACGGCGCCACCACCTTCCCCATCAAGTCTCGGCATGCCGCCAAGACAGCTGCAAATGCGATGCCCATGGTGGCAGCAGCTCGCCGCTGCAACCTTGAGGAGACCGGATCGACACGCAAAAGGTCGCGAGCGGCAGCTGCGTCGACCGATGTACCGTAGATAGATATCCAGGCTTCAGTCTTGCGTCCCACGGTCGTCACGGCGCGACATTCGCCGGACCAAGCGGCCTTCCCCGCTGTATCGCCTCGATCTCCTGCTCTGTGAGCTGTGGCGCGTGCGGCTCGCTGGCTGGATCCCGTCGTCGTCGTGGACTCGAAGAGGTAGGCGCCCCGCAGCCGCGCGAGCGTGATGTGGATTCAGTGGATAGTGGCGCGTGCAAAAGCGCCGCCTCTTCAAGAGTTCAAGCCACCGTCCACGCGCGACGCGCTGGCTCGCTCGCTAGTCGCCGCCCCAAAGCGTATATCGGCGATCGGATGGCTGGTATGGCGGCACGGCGCGCTGCCGTGCTTGACGGGGAGCAAGACAGAGGTGGTGACCGAGCAGCGTTTGCAGCTTCCAGACCATCCAAGCTTGAGGGGCTTGTCAAACTTGGGTGGGAGCTACTCGTGAGTGGAATGCTGGTCATAGTATCGCAGCGCTGATTGCGCGCAGAGAGGCAATTGGATCTTCGTAATGCGTCGCCGTGAGGATCTCCATTGGGTTCTCGGCCGCGGCGAAGAGAGCTTCAATGTGGACATTGAGACTGGTGGTGTCCAGCGGAAAGCTGCATGGGGGCACCACCACCAGGCCCTTTTCCTGGGGAAGAGGCCGACGATGCGCATTGTCAGAGGTGCGCGGCTTGCAATAGGGCCGCTGCGTGCGACTCGTGGTGCACCGCACATTGCACATCAAGAGGTACGATGCGATCGGATTGGTCGACGCACTTCAACTTCAGTAGTGTGTTGCACACAAGTCTCCGGATAGTTCTTCGGCTCCTGCTCACCCTAACTTGCAAGCTCAACAGCTCTGTTTGCTCTCTCTCTCTCTCTCTCTCATCTCTGTGCTGGATTCTCGAATTCGTCATTTGAAGTCTTTATGGGGCCCAGGTAAGTGCCCAATAAAGCCACGGGGAGAACTGGAAGTGCAGTGGCGGAACCAGCTGTAACAGCGCCTCGAGCAGCAAAACTCATGGCAAGAAGCACTTACGATCCCAGCAGCAAGTCAATAGAAACAAAAACCAGAAGATTCATGCAAAAGCAGCAACAAGCTGTACAAGGATAAGATCCTTCGAGCTGCGATCCTGGCTTGCAGCTTCAGGACGTCCCGAATCATGACTCCAGAGTCGTGAAGTTCAGGCGCACCACAAAAGAAAACCATCGTACGACCACCGGCAGATGATGCCTCGTACGGAAATCAGCCGTTGTACTACAACGTGTAGCTATGCTTCACAACCTTTTGTTTGTGACAACGTGTAACGCATATTTGCCTTAGCTTCGGTCGGATCGCGTGAATCCAACGGGCCACAAAAGTCAACTCACCGAGGCAAGAATCCTCGCAGCCACCATCAGAACCGCTATAGCTCGGCGAGAGCAGCTCGCCATACTTCTTTATGCCGTGTGGCGCTGCTTGTGCAGGGGATAGCCCTTAGCAGCCGGATGCGCATAAAGAGACACTTTGCGTGATTGGGCGGCCCACTTCAACTTGCCCAGATGAGCAAAGCTCGGCTTCAGGATCGGTCCGATGGCCGTCTTCAGCCAGCAACTCGGGCCGGACCTCATTGCCTTGAGCGTCTCGTCCAGCTGCCGCCCGAATCGATTGAGCAAACCTGCTGTGAGAAGTTATCCTCCATGATTATCCGGGCATTTTTACCTGACTTAGCGGTCAATTTATCCTGCTATATGCAATGTTCCACTTCGTTATCCGGATCGGATCGACCACCTGAAAGATCTCTTATCTTTGGGCCCGCGGCACAGACGCCGCAACCGGCTTCCTGCAAACGAATGCGTCCGCAATGCAGGCCAAGGCAACGAGGCTGTTCGTGCCAGAGCAATACCGTCCGAAAAGCAACTGCCAAGCAGCCTTCACCCTTTGCAATCTTTCACCCGCATCGACCGAGCGTTTTGGCGAGGCTCGCGCCGTCGGAAGGTCTCTCCACTCCGGCCGCGACTCACGCAGGTTGGAATGGTCCGCTTCCTCGCATGGACAGTGCAGGGATCCGCTCAGCCGCGTTGAGGCAGGCCGCACTTGAGGGCTTTGGCCTTGACCGTCGAGGCGCTTCTCTCGCCGGGCCGCCGGGCTTCTTCCGACGCAAACCTGCGGGCAGCGCAGCATTGCGGCTGATGCTGCAGCTGCGAGAAGCGCCCGCAGTGCCTGCGCCCCGCTTTTGTGGTATTCCGCCGTCCACAAGCGCCGGGCCATCTTGGTCGCTCACTTTGGTCAAGCTCGTTGGTTGCCGCCTAAGAAAACCGACAAGACGGGAGTCAGCTCGGCCGTTGCCGCGAGTCAGCAGATCTTGCTCTATGGCTAACACCTTGAAGTTGCAAGAAAGCCCTCGGCTCAAAGCGCCACCTCGCTCATAGCCATCGCACGAGGCACGCACGCAACCTCCGCGCATGTATATCGGCTCGCGAATGGCGTGCTCGCCCAGGCGGAAAAGTAGTTTTAACAAAAACAGTAATCCGCAAATTAGGCTTGGCGTGCATACAAAGAGCAAGTCAACGACACTTTTCTGATACGCGAGGGAAGAACGTTCCTGGACACGACGATGGACCTGCCATCCGGGAGTTGATGTGAACGGGGCCGGGCATCGGGCATCGGGCATTGCCATGGGGATTCGCCATTCTGCATTTCTTCGCTTTGGAAGACAAGCCTCCATCCTCCTCCTACAACCCAAGCATGTTCGCGCACTCGCTTTCGCTTTCGCTCGCCCTCGGCGCGGCCGTCCTGAACTCCGTTGTCGACGCCCAAAGTCTCGGCCGGAAGCTCGTGGACTCCCAGGCCGGACTTACTGGCGGAATTCCAGTCGCTGCCGTCATCGGCATTGCTGCCGCAGCAGCTGCAGCCGTCGCCGTCCTTGTCGTCATGAAAGTGCGCGGCACCAGGAGCGGCGGCCGGAGACCAAAGGACCTCGAGCTGCACGAAGTCGTGATCTCGCCCAGCCAGCCGGCCTCGCAGCCGCTGTCCACTACAAAGCAGTTCGTCTACACGGCGCACATCTAGCCGTTCCTGGGCGCCAATGCTACCGGGAGCCGCACCCCCTTACTCAAGACTATAAGCACCACCATTTGAAGCGGTACTCCCCCACCACACGCTATTTATTCGCGACGAGATAAAGACGAGAAGAAAGAAGGAGATTCAGGTTAGGACCATTTAAGAGTCAACAAAGCAATTTTGAACACACAACGTTGGGATATACTCTAGAAGCGGCTGGAATGTCCCAGTTGACACAGACTTCTTTCCCGAGCTGGCAAAAAATGCTCAACTGGTGCGTTTATTTTCGTGAAAATGAATTTCCAGGGACATCAGGACCTAAGCAATCTGTAAAAAACTCCGATAGCGTTCAGACTTGTTTAGGCGCTCAGTTGATGTTCGGGTGGACGCCTTCGGTTGAAATGATGCAGCTGCCATTATTTTAACGCCCGCTTCTTCACTGCTTCATGGAATTGCAACTACAATTGTTGGGGTTGAGTTCAGATTGTACTCCACAACTGTGCGCTGAAAGCACAGTTCCATCTCGAAGCCCTTCGCTCGCACAGGACCTCCGTGATAAACTCATTCTACTTATCGACTTGCTGTAGATTCTGAATCGAGGTTTTCGAGGCTTTGGCTATAGCACCACGTACTATTTTCTAAGTCGTACAACAAGTCTGCACCATTTTTCATCTTCCGTCAGACAGCAGCACTGCTCAATACTCAGGTGAATTTCCAGAATTTGTACTACACACGACGTGTGGATTCGTGGACCTGATGATACAGTAGAAAGTTAGCATGTCATTTCCAAGCCGTATATTCACTGCAATTGGAACTTGGGACGAAATGGAACGCAATTCAAGTTGGCTGTCAGGCCAAGTACTCCATCAAGCGGCTTTGCATGCCTTGATTGTTGTCCCACTACGTTCGTGACGCACGCGATATTGATATGCTGAATCGCACCAGTGCCAGCACACGCAAGTATATTCATCCTGGAGTAGCTGCTACTTTGAACCACATCAAACAGTTTTCGACTCTCATTGCTGTCACAGGCTTCGTATCGACCGGGGCAGGGATGTTATCACTGCAATAAGAGGTCTGCCACTTTCAGGATCTTCATTATCGCAATAGGCTCGTTTCCTTGATACGTGGGCTACTTACTGTCTTCGGGTTTCCACTTTTGCCGATTTTATCGTTAGGGTCCCAAGCTCCTCGCCTCCCGTGTGATGCTCGCTCTCATGTTTGGCACAAGTTCCTGTCCATTCCGTTCCGCTGGCCGATGAAAATGGTTCACAGCTTTTGGACGTTGATCAAGTACTGAGTCGGCGCAATGGTGTTGTTGGCCGGAAGCTGGTCGAAGAACTGCTTGAAGGCAGCCGAGAAACTGTTCGTGTTGGCGGCGACGAACGAATACACCGTCAGATTGCCGTTCTTGCCATAGTAAAGCCTAAAGTCAACACCACCGATAGCCACCTCCTTGATGGAGAATCCCGTGAGGGACTGCAGCCCGGCCCCGATCAATGGCCTGCAGCCGCACCATGACCTCGTTCTCGGCGTCGGCCAGCCCTCGAGCTTTGCTGTTGCGAAGAGATCCTACGCTACGTTAGCAGACCACGTTGCATTTGGTCTGGAAGTCAACCTGGATTGTGGACGGGATCGACGTGACATTGGCAATCGGCGCGTAATCGAACTTGAGAGCGGCATCTGCGAACGACTTGACCTGCCACACCGTTTCGTTCCAGCTGAAATTCGTGTGCTAGGCGATAGTTGAGCCGTCGACGCTGTCGAGACCTGTACATTGATTGCCTCTAGGATCCAGCACGAGCGCTGAACGAGGATCTGGAGATTTCCCCTTGTATGGTGGACAACTCCTTCGAGTGCCCAAGCTTCAACTCGTCGTGTCGAGGCACTGAAAATGAGCGAGTTTTCTATATTGCACCGATAGCTGGGATCACTTGAACGCGCGCTGCAAACCTCTAACGATGACTACTTGACGATCGTGTGCAAAAGCGACTCTGACAACGATTACTCGATCACCCCAAGCTCCTCTTGCTGAAGATGTTGACCCTCAGCTTCATTGTATGGAAGACAAAACGTTGAGCTGGTGGAGGCATTTTTGCATGTGTAGTTTACGAGATTCTTCTCTCTGAGCTCCTTACGCCGTGTTGACTGCGGCCGAGTACTTGGACACCGTTAGCGTGGCGTTTTGGCCCTGGAACGGCTCCGTTCCGGCCTGGACGTGGGTCAGGAACTGCGTCGGCGCAATCGTGTTGTTAGCCGGGAGCTCGTCAAAGAACTTCTTGAAGTCGGCCGAGAAGCTCGTGGTCGTGTTCACGGCCACGTACGAGAACACGGTCGTGTTACCATTCCTGCCCTGGTACAAGTGAAAGTCGATATTGCCCACGTTCACGTCCTTGATGGGCTTGCCCGTGGTCGTGAGGGGCCAGGCGCCGCCCAGAGCGGCCAGCCACACCATCAACTCGTACTCGACTTGGCCACCTGCAGTGGCGCTTGTGAACAGATCGTACGCCACGTTAGTGATGATCTTGCCGTCGTACTTGTAGTCGTACTCCATAGTCGACGGGATCGAAGTGATGTTGGCCAACTGCACGGGCTTAAACTTGAGCGCAGCGTTGGCGAACGACTTGACCTGCCAGGAGGTTCCGCTCCAGTTGAAACTCGTGTGCCACGCGACGGTGGAGCCGTCAACGCTGTCTAGGCCCGTGCACTGGCCGCCGGCCGGGTCGTCGTGCGCACCCCAAAGGTTGTTGTAGATGATGTAGTCGTCGGTCTCCGTTGAGTTCCACAGACCGCAGAATTCCTTCTCGGCGAAGGCAGGCGAGGCCGCGACTGCGACTGCGGCAATGGTGACAGAGAGTTTCATGCTAATCGGAGAATGAAGCAAAGCTCGACTTGCAGTGTCACCAGTGAACTGCTCAAAGCGACACTTGCTCCACCTAAGGCCACCCGCCGTCTATCCGTTCTATTAGCGCCAGCTGAAGCAAATCCATGTGATG